>JAOVYW010000038.1:3642694-3655400 GCA_025775045.1 Hiodon tergisus | reverse complement strand
CACATAATGTGAGTTTGTGGATGCGTGTGTGTCTGTGAGTCCATGCCCGTTTGCACATAATGTGAGTTTGTGCATGTGCATGTCTATAAGCGTTTGGACAATGTCTATAAGAATGTGTGTGTGTGTGTGTGTATGTGTGTGTGCATTAGCGTGTTTGTCACTTTAGCAAAGAAATATCTTCATACAAAGACTATTGACGAAGAATGACGTATTACATTAAGTTGTACGGTTTGATAAGGATGCAGAAACATGGTATTATGATAATGAAATGTTTATGACAACCTCTAGCACTATAATAACCACTGTTCACAGCAGATACACAACATGACACGTTAACACACTGGAGATTCTCATTCGGTTTTACCGAAATATTTACAGGTAATAAGACAGACAAACGAACAGACAGAGACCGACTGAAAGAGAGAGAGAAAGAGGGAGAAAAAGACAGAAAGAAAGAAAGAAAGAAAGAAAGGGTGAGAGAGATAACTGGAAAGCGTTCTGAGGAGGAGGCAGAGGAGACCCAGTAGTGGGTGACGGTCGCTGCAGGAGGCTGCTGGGCCACAGAGGAGGGGTCAATGTGTGGACGGGATGGGGGTGACTGATAACACAGCATGTGGGTGGAGGCTGAGCTACTGACCTAGCCTGACGCCCCTACGGGACACCTGCTGAAGGTTGGAGGGCGCATCTTACAGGGAGAAGGAAAAACAACATCTTTCAGACAATCCGGAGCACGGCCCATGGCACTCATTAGAAGCAAGGCGGGCGATCGTCGCCTGACACTGAGGGCTGTGGGCAGAAAGCTCCCGGCCTGTCCTAGATTACAAGTCAAGTTCTACTACAATCCTGCTCCAACATGCCTCTCTTTTTATAGGTCTGGGTGAAAGGTGGGTGTTCAAGCGCATAATCTTCCCATGAACAAAAGTGTCAGCCATCAAATCATGGGTGCAAAGGCTATGGTCACCCACATAACCTGGAAATTCGCCTTACTCTATTCCTACACTGCAGTACGACCCATCTGTGATAAATATTTCCTCTAAACATTTTATCTAAATGGTTCTTGGTGCATTGCAGTGTAGCTGATGGCTCTCTGAACCTAGCACATTGTTTTAAAGTTGAAATAACGGAAAATGCACCGCCCTGAGAATAAATATAATAACGACAATATTCCACGGTAACGCTAAAAACAGCAATATAACAACATTAATAACATCACAACATAGAGAGAGAATTTCCATACAGCTCGGTATGGTAAATATGTGTTCGTTTTTGATAGTGAACAACACGTAAAGGATGAACAGGTGGGTTGTTCACGTCGCATTTGGAAACATTTGACAGTTTATCTCCATCGACTTTTGTTAATATTTGGATGGAGGGTAGGCAATTTTACTGTTTGTGGGGTTTAAGGTGGAGGGGATTTAATCTGAAGCTAAAGCACTGACCTGGTCGCCGCCGAACTGGTCTTTTCTTGCCGCTGCAGAAACGGACTTTGCTGAAAACCCCTAAGAAATGCCTCTCACATAGAGAACGGGGGTCTTTGCTGGGACTGGGGCGACGTTTGGAAGCTGAAACCCGTTCGCTGTTAGACTCCCTTGCCTGGCGCTTCTGACGGATCAGGGAGCTAGCAATCGCGGCCATCTCCCTGGCGTACTAGCCGAGTCGTTAGGCAGAGTTTGACTGGTGCAGCTACTTAGCGCTATAAATTGCAAATAGGAATATATGGCCCGTAACATGTAGTGGCGTCCGGAATTAACCGAATGTCATTCTGATAGTAGAATATCCTTACAGCCCAGTGAATCGTGTTGACTTAAACAACATCCTCTTCAGGTAGTTCTGAGATTCAGACAATGGGTACATACAATTAATTATCCAAATTCTAAGCTAAATAAAAAAATGGATACATTTGTAAAAGCATTGGATCTTGTACATAAATTTTATGCGTAGCCTGTTCGACAACCCTGGTGTAATAACGCTCAGGTATTCCATGTGAATCAAGATTTTTTCAAAACACGACAGTCTGCTTATTAGATACTTAAACAGTATAAGTTACCGTCTACTCAAAATAAAAATAAATGTATCCAGCTATCTTACACAAGGCTCCATTATCTAGAAAAATAATCACGCTTCGAACTTTGTTAAAGGATTTTTGGCTATTTACCAACATTTCAATATCTTTCGAGAATTCTAAACCAAAAACTTTCTATTACGTTTTTGCATAAGACTAAAATGCGACTAGATGAGGCGACAGACGGATCTTAACTCCGGCGCTCCTGAGTCCTCACGAAGCATAGTGCTCTCCCGGACAACTGGAATCGCGCGAGCCACCAACCTGTGCCACCTAACCCTTTCAGAAAAAAGATTTCATAATGTACGCGAGTGTAGCAACATGATAATATCCCACACCTTCAAAACACCGCATGAAATAATCGAACTATTCGGAAATTAAACGAACAATCAAGTTCCCTGTTTTCAAGTTGCATTTGAAACGAAATAATAAAAACACAATTTCCGGAGTGATTGCTTGTGCGGTCGCATCTCCCTAACGACGAGCTGGTGAATGGCTTGCAGCTCTTTCTCTCTCTACGCAATCATACGTGATTGAGGTTTGGATGAGGAATTTTTCTGGGCTCAGAGAGAAAGAGAGAGGCAGAGAAAGTGAGAGAGAAAGAATGGGGGGGGGGGGTAGAAGGGAGGGAGCTGTAAAGAGGGAGAGTCTTAAGGACTGCAGCTCACCGCTGTCCCTCAACGTAAATCAGCCATACGGACGTTACCGCCTCACACCGTCTTTTAACACTGTCACACACAGCCAACAAAACAGCGCGTGCACTTGCCACTCGAGATAGTAATCAATGCGACAGTTACTGCTGATTTTGGCACTAATCGAGGAGCTCTATCATAGCTTGGAACAACTGTACAGCTACTAATAAAAACATGTTTATATTTATAATAACATATGATTAATATCTGAGTGCGTGGTAAAATGTAAGGAAGCCCCATCAATCTCGTTTCAACAGAGGAACACCGAAAAATACCCGGATTTTTTAAATTACAATTTGCTTACTTTTCCCTTTATAGGGAAAAAATACATTTTTGCATTTTACCTACATATTTTTTATTTTACCTTTTCAAAATGGACCCAAATAAATTCACTGATTGTTTTAGAAAAAATTAAATAATGGTATAATGGACTTAAACATTTGCTAGATCCGGTTATGAACGTCCGATGTTTACCTACATGATTAACCTTGATTCCTTAGCTCCAGTCAGTGCTGCAGGGAGAGCTTGAGAGCTTAGTGAAACATCACCTGGGAGGACTTTTTAACATAACTGAATGTCTCCTGCTCAAATTATGATCATTTACCTAGAAGGAATTAGCCGTTTTTGTCTAAGACACCTATCGCGTGACCATGTATGGGAAACTGAGTTGTTGTGGTTATGGGTTCATGTTAAGGCTCATCAAAATGTGTGTGGTGTTCATAACTTTGTCTGAGGTTTGTATTGTTAAGACAAGGATAGTTGTGTGATCAGTGGCTGGGCAAAGCTTTCTGACACTGACCCCACTGGTCACAAATTTACATGTACCTCCAGTGGGCTGTCACTTAACCCAAACAACCTCATGCCAAAATGGACCCCAAGTCTGCAGAAAACGGACCAACTTTTCACAAAGTATTTACCATACCGCATGTGCTGCGTTAACCATGCACGCAGTTCTGGGAATACTCTTTGGTTCCTATGTCAGCCTGGGTCAGCATTGGACATATGCTGCACTGTTACAATGTTCCTCTCCTCAAGGTGACCAGGAGGAAGATAAAAAGAGACCAGCTCGACAGGCTTGTGCGGGTGGAGCATGTGACTACCGACATGAAAAACCTCTTGCATCCATTCAAGAAATCCAGATTAAACATTTAAAGCGGTTTGCAAGTTTTTGGTATTTCGTGTTCTTTCAAATTTAATGTGTGGTGAGGGACAAACTTTCAGCTCTCAGCTCGCTCCCTGTCCCCCTCAATAAATGTCAGAGTCGGAAGGTGAATTTTACCTGTCACAGAGTGCCATGTCATTAATCAATTTATAGGTGCGTAGCATGTGTATAGTCAGAGTGCCTGTAGTCGGTTTGTCAGAGTTCGGAAGAGATCAGACACAGGGAGATGGAGCACCAGTTTACAGCCTTTATTGCAGTATGTTTCAAACAAATAAAGAAATAACTGGAGCAAAACACAAAGCACACCAGCCGGACAGGAACGACGACGACTTTTCAGTGTAAAAAGAAGAGGGAAAATACATCTAACATAAGGACCAAAAAACCCCTCTTGGACAGGTCTGCTGTCTCTTTTTACTTATCTGTCATGTGAGCGTCAATCAGGCCCTGGGTGTAGGCGTGTCTGGGCAAGTGAGGTTAAAACACGCGTGTAAACTGCCCCCAAAAGTGTTAGTACTCACTATGTCAGTCTCATAACTCCATATGCCTGCAGTTGAGGGTCAGTACTCAGTTTTTATGTAATTACTCATTCTGGCTTAACATGTCTGTATTCCTTGATGCCATGAAGAATGTACTTTGTAAAACAAGCCTAGTTTTTTAAGATACAGTGAAATGGGTATGTTCTGGGTGTTCATAGTGAAAATGGTGCACACTTCAGCTCTTGGCTGTTCTGGGGGAAAAGCTGGAACACGTGATACACAATCCCCCAGCTGTAAATCTAACCAGCAAGTGGAGATATTAGTAACAATGAAGCTGAATATAAGATTACTTGTTGTGTAAATCCTACCGACATACCCAATTTTTAATAAAATAATCTAATATATCGGGGGTGGCCAAACGCTGGACCTTAAGAGGTGCATTGTAGGCAGGTTTTCGAGTTACCTCTCAATAAGTGTCTAATTTATACCGGGGAAACTAGGTGATATTATTTTTAATACAGATACTGATTTCAATTAAAAAATTAAATTAAATTTTTTTCTTTCTACTTGGTTTCTTGATATCTATTGCCATCTAGTGGATGTTCACGGAAGTTAAAGGAATTCTACTGTCCAGAAATTATTTTGTGGTCGTCTATGGTCGGAGAGTACGAAAAATGTGTTGTTTCCCGATAATTATATGAATATATGTAACTAAATAATCAGTTTTAACATTAGAATAATAAATCGATTTCTCAAACATATCAATAGGGATGTTTACTATTTTTAAAAACATGCTATTGCATGGTTATGGCTCCATTTGTCCATTGCAGTCCTCACTTACTTGTACTAAATGCTTAATGACACTTCCATAAAAGACTTGCTTCTAAGACTTGCCACCATTGATTTGTCCCATTACTGTCACTCAAGATTGGTTATGTATTAGCCCGACAGTAATACACAGTTGTGTAAAATGACATTATGTTCATAGCTCAGTTTTGTATTTGGTACTGTGAATTACAGACATAGCAGTCAAAGCCCTCCAGGCCAATGGGTCTGAAAGTTTTCCAGTAACCTATTAATTACCATCTGATTTAAACCTGGATACACCATCTGAGATCATTTATAATGCAATCCAACAATTAAGAGGCCAGGTGGAATGAAAACCTGTTGACGTGGTATTAGGATTGGCCAGCCACTCCCTGCTACAGAAATGCTGATAAATAAATAAAAACACCTTTCGTGTACAGTGGCTGTTTGAAGAACCCCAATCTGTTTGCTGTTTATATGTTAGAATAGCAGGGGCAATTAACACCAGTGTAATACACACAAGAACTCATTAAATTCCACAGACAAGAACATTCTATTGCCCGCCATAAACCACCCAGCATCCGCATTTGCATTGACATTAACGGCCAGTGGGTCAAAGGAGCAGCCCCAGGAAGGAGACTGCCAACTGGTGGTCATTAAAAATCTCCAAGGGAAGTTCACCGCTCACAGTAGTCACATGGAGTGTGTCACTTCACTGTAATTTCCCGTATTAATCCCATCTGAACCCTGATGTTTTGTTCTGATGGCTTTGATCATATGCGCCAGCTAAGCAGCACAAGGAACCAAACCAAGTGTTTTGAACGCTTCTCCACTTTGATTGATCACAGATCAAATTAACTGAGTTTTCCTGTCGACAATCAGCAATACGTTCCACTGGAATAGGAGGTCAAGCTAACTCCAACCAGCTGAAATTCACCATGGTACAGATGCCCAGGCGAATAAATTTGCACCAACGTGAAATTATTTCAACAAACAAACTGCAGACAAAGATTCAAAAGGAATAATATGGACACAATTCCAGATGAAAACAGCCTGCTTTATTTATGCCTTGAATAATATTCCGCTACCTCAGCTAATTTTGTTACTGCTCAAATAGCACCAAGCACACTCCCTGAATCACTCGCCCCCGACGGTCAGACCCTCACCCCACCTAGCTGACCAGCAACCCAACCCCCAGGTACCCCGTTTGTCCTCCCTCCAAGGCATCAGTCAAATTTGCCCACTACCCGCATTTTAGCGGTACCAGCCCCGCAGCAGCCTAGAAGGCCATGCCCTCTGCTAAGTTCGCCACCCAAGGTTCAACTGTCCTCAGGGGCTATGACGACAGGCAAAAGCAGCCTCCATCTTCCTTGCCAGCACGTGGCGGTCGCAAGACTAATGGGTTGACATCTTTGGCCGCAGTTATCAGGGTCTGAACAGTACTTGCTTAGGGCAAGTGAGTGGCCAAATCATTACTTTAACTTTTTTTTAAAACAGGGGGCGCTTTATATGCACTACCAAGTTACACAAAAAATATTCTAAATTATTAACAAGGAATACCGCATGGACATGTTTACACACATGACTACCATTAGCACACTCGAAGACAAAACACTATTTACCTTAATTTCCCTGAGGGAGGGCAGCTCACCCCAATTCAAAGTCCACCACCTGGCGGGGAAAACACTTCTTCCACCGAACTCAGTCCAGGTGGTGGAGTTTCCTCTTCATATCCTCATACAGTAGCGTTCAGACCCCGCTGAACACTTAGACCCCAAAGTTTCACTCAAGGTCACTGTGTAGCTGCCCAGTCCACTAAAACCCCTGATCACTCCCTCCAGTAGGCTTTCCAGCACTGTCACTGTAGTCTGATTGGGACTGTGTACAACTCTGGCCATTTTGTGAAGTATTTCCTGGCTGTAAGGATGTACTGGCTCCCCTGATCTGTGAAGGGGATGTCCACTCCGATTCGTTAGATTCCGCTGGAGGGGTACAGGTGTCACACTGAGAACAGTGGTGCTCCGCAGCGTTCTTGTTGAGAGGCCAGAAGAACCTCTCACATATATGGCGTGACGTGTGCGCCATGCCAATGTGTCCGACACCTGGTGTACCGTGCAGGTGTACCATGCAGGACGTCCTACTGTAGTTCACAGGGGCACCTATATAAATAGGGTTTAACTGGTCACACCACATGTCCTACAGCCAGGAGTTCCCGCCAAGGTTACACATTTAATTAGTGTGGCTAAAATACACCCCCGGTCCCCTGAGACAAATCAGACCCAACCTCTTTGTCGCTAGCATCTGTAGCTAAAATGAAGGGTCTAGCTCGGTCTGTAAAAGGTGAGCATAGTGGCTGTGATGGACTATTGGAGCGCATCAAAGGCACCCTAGAACTCCGGGCTGGCACCGCATCAGTTCAAATAGAAGTCATGCTTCTTCGTCAAGCGGCGCAGGAGTCTTGTGGGGGTTGTAAAGTCCCAGAAAGGCCAGTCCCAGAAAGCTCTGCACATCCTCTGTGGACTGTGACATAGAACCGAGGCAGGCGCAGAACTGAGGCGAGCACCCACTCCATTCAGCTCTCCAAGATGGCCGGAGCTTTGCATCAAGCGAAAGGAAGAACCCGGAAGTGCCATGCTTTGTTCCACGACAAGGTGTCCCATGCGCACTGTCTCCGGTTGGCAGCGGGATTGCGTGTCGCAGTTTCCTTGAGCCCTCCTCACCCTGCAGGGCTGCCTCGATCTTTTCCGCCAGCCACAGTGCTGCGCTGAGGTACCGGGGCTCAATTAGGTCATCTGTCGGTGTCGGCGAGGTGGTTGCAGGAAAAGCCTCAAGCACTGCTCATCCACAGTCTTCTTCCAAGGGGAGGGCTGTAGGAGCTCACCGGTTACAGACAGGGGACCTGTCACCCCCTGACTGACTAGCAACACAACCTCCGGGTACCCCTTCATGGCAACGGTCAAATCCTCTCCCATCTGAGTCATGGCAGAACTAACAGGCACCACAGACTCCCAGAATGCCATGTGCCTTGCCCTTCGCTCCATTCACCCCAATACTAAAGTCAAGGAATAATTGAAATAGCGTTAACAACCATTGTAATCATTGTATCATTTCATGTTTATTGCGTGTTTGTGTATTCAAGTTTGTTTCATCAACACATTTGCCACCAAACCAATATACGCCAGAGGGAGTGAAGGCACATGCCAGCAAACCAATGGAAATGCACCTGAATTCATTACTACCAGAAACACCCTGTTTTGTGTCTTTGAGAGAAAAATTCGTTTCTCACAAGTATTCTTCCTGACTGTTATAAATTGCAGTCTTTCTCCCAATTCATCACCAAAAAAGACCCCTGTTTACTACAGAAGGCAATAGAATCTCGCAAAGTAGGAAACTCATTATACAATGACACTACCGCTCAACCAATAGAAGCTGTTTGAAAAGAAGCATGCTTTAGAAGCAGAAAAAGCTCAGAAAAAGAATGGAACAGCAAGAAAACAACACAGAAATAGCAGCAGTTCCAAAACTCACCGTACTGGAAGGCAGCGAGGTGCGGAGCAATGCAAGAGCGCCCTCTGATGGGAAGAATTCTTATTACACGCAGATTCACATTCAAGTAACATCCTGACAGGCTCAACCTTCATGCCTAGGATCACTTATCCACCGAGCATCAAAGGAAGACAAAAGGCATGGCTCACTCTGGACCCCATGGACACCCCCATCTCTCTTTTACATTCTGGATGTGTTCCCTAAGGAAACACACATCCAGAAAGGCAGCTCAATCTTCACTCTGACTGCTGGACCATGCTCTCAGACCTCAGACCCAGGCCTCCCTTGACATCCCAGGCACAGCAACCCCAAGGACCCAGAGGAGTGCAGTGGTATCTGGTTTCACATAGAAAAAGCAACTATACAGATCCCAAGGTCAGACTCATGCTGCTCAACCAACCCCTCTCAAAGACAACACTGCACCAGACATACCCGTCATCTACAATATAATACATCATCACCCTTCTAGTACAGCAGCAATGTAAGACGAGGAACAGCTAGGACCACCTCTACTTTCTTGAACAGCACAACAGGGGATAGCCACAAGAGCTTCCAGTGCATAGCTCCAGATAAAGGATATCGTTGGGCTGAGGCCCTTCCTAAAAAGTATTTTAGGAGCAAAACATTTAATGGCAAAAATGGAAAGCGCCGACTGTAAGTCAGAAACACAGAGGGCCCAAGCATTTTGCACGGTGTTCGTGGTGGGTGTCAAAGCTTCCTACCCATGGCTGTTTATTCATCCCTCTTTTCACCCATTGAAAACCAACCCGGAAACGTCAGTAATATTTAGTCATGATTACTAGTTGAGTTGATCCTGTAAAAATTCAGGCTGCTGATTTAAAGTTGTTTCTTCAAATCTGTGTGTGGGTGTGTGTGAGAATTAAGGGCAAACAATATTCCAATAACTCACCCTCTGTTTCACTTTCATGTTTCAGTTCCCCTTTCTTCGACCGACAAGGGTGACTCGCAGCCCTTGGGATAGAATGATCTCACAATCAGACCTAAGCTTTCCATGGTGACGACAGCACAGTCAAAGTGCTGAGTCGCCTTCCTGAGCACCCCCTTCTGACCGAGGAAAAGTTCTATTGATTCTGGCCTTTAAAAAATCTCAACCACCAGTTTCTCACAACATAATTAGGCTGCTATTGTACTTACATTCAGGACTGCATGAAGGAGCTTACCATTTTTTAAGTATAAAGTCAAGTTTTTTTTTTTTTTAAGTAGTTCAGAACCATTTCCACAGTCTAGAACAAGCATTCACCAACCTCATTTGCCACAGTACTTTGCTCAGAGTTATAAAAGCAGTATACTTCCTTGCCCCTTGCATTGGGGAAATTGGCATTAAATTATATGATATATGAATGATAGATGAAACATGAACAAAGTTAAACACCTGTATTAAACACACACACACACACACACACACACACACACACACACACAGCGTTAAATAGACATATCATACATGGTTTCCAGGCACTAATAAGGCAGACAAGCATGCTGACAGACCATCATCTGGGGCAGGTTCATCTTTATCTGAGACGTGTAGAATTAGTGGGCTTGTTCAAGAGCAAACATTTCTGATCGAGTGTAACATCTTTAAGGAAATAGCTGCTCTATCTTGCTAAGTAATGCATACAATACACTATGCACATAATACACGTAGTAACACTTATTTGTTTCCGATGTGAGTGAGAGGTCAGTATCTCCACCCTCCAGCTCCATCCCCATCATCACTACAGCTCTACAGAGCTGACACTGACCCATGCCCCTGAACTGGGCAAAATGTATTTTGAATAGTAAAGAGAAGCTTTTGGTTCAGGCCCAGCATCATGCAAGGTACAACACAACTACTAAAACAAAGTTTGACAATGAAGCATAATGACACAAACAATTTAGGTCATACCTATCTAAACTTGGTTGAGTTGCGTGTTTTTGATGTGTTTATTTATGTACTTATTTAATCACGAATAAGTGCATAAATGAATCTAATCATGCCTTCATTCAAAATCAAGAGGGATGGTTTGTACATTCGAAACACATGGTTTTCACATTGTTGTGTTTGCCTCATTGCCGTTATCAAATTTTCCAAAGCCAGAACCATTGTGTAAAATTAAATTGTGCTGTTGTGTCTATTTAGTGGCGTGATTAACATCTTACAGAGGATGCGAAATGATCAAATGAGAATGTATCTAAAGCAACCCCCTGTACAGCAGCATTCAAACTCCACAAAGTCCGGAGAAGCAGGGTTTCTAATGCAAGACTCGAGGATAAGCATTTTGTAACGATATGTTAATCTATGCCAAATTGAGCGAGTTCTGGTTTTCCTGTTAGTGAATTAATATGTCCATTATAGAATACTGACGGGAAGAAAAAAATCTTTCTGTCTCCGGAAAGCGCCAAGGTAATATAGAACAAGATCAGAGCTCGCGCTCTGCCGTCACTGTGCAGCGATTCGGCGTAGACGAGACCCGGAGCGGGTACATTGCAGCAGACTCGGAAGATATGCTTACAACACTAAGCGGAAAATACGGTCGTTTTCATCACTTAAGAGAAAGCGTGCAACATAATTCCTTACCGCTGGTTATAGTCGTCGGCTTCGTTCGGTTTCCACAGAGACACTGCAGCATGTGCGCTCCTTTCTTAAGGAAAAGCTTCAGAATCTTCATTGATTTCGTTTGGTGAGATGCTTTGCCAGTCCGCGTAATCTTACACTGAATCATAGGAATTTTGAGGCATAATAACCTCGGATCGACTGCTGTGTTATCCAGAGCTCAATATAAAACGCCGAAAGGGCATAGAAAACGATTGAATACGCAAAGCGGATACTTTTTTTTTCAGTGAAGGCAATTTTCCAAAACAGGCTGCGCTTCAGTAGCCAGTTGCGCAAGGACGTCAGAATAATTTTCTTTTTTTACAGATCATTTCTCGGTTTGGCTAGAATGCGTAAATTGTGTACTTCAGTTAAACTGTGGGAGGCGGTTTATCCTCTGAGATGCATCGCGAGCGAGAAAAGTCGGGCGTAATACATAGATGCTATAGGACTAATACACCAATTTCATTTGTGTCCTCGGGGGATGGCAACACAACGGAAGGCTACGTCAGATGCAGCCTACATGTAAAGACAAAAAAATATGAAACAGTACAGCGGTTCCAAACCCAAACTAGGGGCCCGGGGACGTTCGTAAGAGTCCCGTATGACCACCGAAAAAAGTTTCTTTTTTTATTTGGAAAAAAAATAGCGACTTCACCTTAAAATATGCACGCTAAGCACACCAGTGGAGGTTTCTAGGAGCGACTACAAGGGAAGCTCAGCTTCTTTGATTCGTTTTTAAGTCTACACGCACATCTTGCATTCGCGTGAAATCGTTTTTGAAATGCCCAATATGTACTGTTGGCCGTCATGTTTGTGAAAGTTTATAACAGTGCCATCTACTGATGACAAGAATATTAACCGCCCAGCTTCACATAGAGTATGCATTGCGATAAATGAATCCCACCACAATGTATTTCAGTGAAAGGCAATTTGGTCATCATTCATGTTATATTGAGACTCTGATCGGACAAATAATGATGATAAACCAGAATTTAAGAGAAAGGTCTACCAAGTAATCTATCTTTTTAGCCAGCTTTTTATGATTAAATAACAGTGGTTTACGACAAGCTTGAAAGCTAAACGAATGAGCTGTTTGCCTTGCCTGTCGTTCAAGTCTGCTGGAGGTTGCACCAAATGGTCAAAATAGCTCAGTTAAAAACGCAAGTCAAGGAAGCACGTTAAAAAATGGCAGTAATTCCTAGAACCGTTACCAGCCCTGATATTTCAATGAGTTTTAATGCTTAGTAATAATATATTTTTTATACAGGCGTGAAAGTTACAGAAGTTATACAGTCCTGGAAGTTACAAGAAAAGCACCTTATACTTCGAGACAAATCATTTTGCTAAAACTTTACCACGTTGTCT
>JAOVYW010000038.1:3618442-3634552 GCA_025775045.1 Hiodon tergisus | reverse complement strand
GCAAGACACGAGGTAAGCAATGGTAAGTATAATGTTCATTAACAATAACCCGCAATGTGGTTACAGAAAACGAAACAAACACATTTAAGACACCAGTACTATCCCATTAGTACTTCCTCCTCACCACCGATGAACTAAGCCTGTTCTTCCCTTCCAACCCCCAGCTACTCTACTCATCGCGGGCCAACTGGACAAAACAGCGCAGCATGGGCAGCTATGGAAAGGTCCAGTGGCCAGCGATGTCCGCCCTCAAGCACCCACTGCAATCATGACTAGGCTGCACACTGCACATGGATCTGCAAGAGAGTGTGACAGTTAAAGGTTTTCACACACAGCGTGCGCACTGCATACCCGACAACAAGAAGGGCGAAAAACACGTAACATGAAACACAACAAGCAAAAACAGAGACAAAGAAACTACGCTCCAAAATGTTTTTTGTTTTTTTTTAAACCCCACCAAAGTAAAGATTCCTAAACTCCCATAACTCCACTAAGGTAACTAAAGCATATTAAACGATAAAAGGACAGGAAGAGACAAGCAAAAAGTGAGTGTTACAGAAGCAGTCCCCAGCTCACTCCCCCTGTTCTGCTTTCCTAAAGGCCCAGCTTCACAGCTACGCCTGGGGGAAATGACTAAATCGCCAGGTGAACAGCGACAGGGGAAACAAACAAACAGACAAAAAAACTTCCCAAAAGGACCTCGTCCCACAGTTTGAGGCAGTACGCTAAAGACGTAGCAGGCCAAGATTAGAACTCAGGGTGCAGACTGAGCACAGAACACTGCGGAAAAGCCAGGATTCACATGAATTATATACACGTTCATTCATTTCACATTATTACTTATTCCCTGAAATGAACACTAAAGATCTGCCGTTTCTTATGAGAGAAGGAGAGAGACTCAGAATCAAAAGGGTTAAATAGAATCCCGCACAACCAGAGAGGTACAGAGGGAGGGTCCGAGCACACTGTAGTGACATGCCACTAATCAGATCCATGTAACAGACTCATGCTTAAATCTCTCCTGGGGAAGAGTAAAAGGGAGGTGCCCAGTAAATCATGCATCAACTATATGTATATGATAGTGCAAATTATAAAGAAATAACGGAAACAAAAGACCCAATACATTTGGCATCTTCTCTTCGGAACTTGGTTGACTTTATACGTGTCCAGATTTATCTTAAGCAAGTGAGCACACCAAATAGGCGGGACAATGCAAGCTTAGTCCCAGAACCGATGTGACATAACAAGGGGGGCCTTGCAGGCGATACAGTGACTGAGACTGAGCAGGTAATTTGTATCAATAGATTATGAATGTGTGAGCAATATTTCACCATGGTAACTGCTGATTGTGCACCACGTCTCATCTATCTGTCTGCAGTGAGGATGGAGAGATCGGCTGGATGGTCTGTCTTCCTGCTGATTGCATGTGTTAATAGACATTTGCATCCATTTGTTGTGATATCGAGTTAATGGATGAAGTTAATGCCCTTTCAAAAACCAGAATAATTTATAAACTATGGAGAGATGGAGACAGACAGAGCATAAATCAGTATTGGTGACAATGGTACTTGGATAGGTGTGGACTCAAGTCAAGCATTTGGTATCAGTCTTGTGCATCAGGAGCAGTCTGGTCTAGGTAAGTATACAGTGTCAGTGGGTGTTGATATGGGTCCTTCTGGGTCACAGTGTATACATTGTGTTGATGGGTGGGGTGGGTCAGTATATACCATGGTTCCTGTGTGAGGGAAAGAGCCTGGGCCTCAATGAGCTTTACCGTGTGTGGCTAAGTTTAGATATCTACGAAGCACTTAGTATTGGTGTTACGTGGACGTGCAGACAGTGTGAAGTGTGTACTTTAACTGTGTGTAAGGAAGGCAGGTATGAGAGAGCCAATCTCAGTCACAGGACCAAGGAACTGAGGCTAAGAGTCCTGTAACAAACTTTCCCTGTAAAACCATGCTGGGAGGAGAGGGCTGGTGCCATGGCATCCCCCTTTGGGAGGAAGGATGTGCTAAGCTAGCAGGACCCAGAAATAACCAACGTGGGGGTTGGGCAGGCACTCGAAATGTTCAGCTTTGGTGGTGGTATACAAGTCAGGGCGGGGAAAGGCATAACAAATCCTTAGAAAAGTACACAGGAAGGCATTTATGCCAGAATAAAACCACAAATAATTTGTATTAAACAGTGCCTATTCTCGGATATATTCTAGTTTAAAAGCAGTGGACCTCATCCTCATTCTCCATGTTATTCCATTTTCTGTAAATGGTGTGGTCCTTTGCATTTAAAAGAAAGAAAGAATATTGCTCTGTAAAATACAGCAGTAGCTGTCTTCAGCCTTTGGTGATGAGTGGGTTTATGTTAAGTTGCCATCATTTCAATATTCTCTGACATCCCACACAATATGTGTCCCTCTGGAAGCTGTAACCTTGTAATTCAGAGGGATACTATCTTGGATCATATAGACCATCATAATCATTCACTACGGTGTAAATAAAAAATTATTGGGGGAAAAAATAAAGATATCTTTCTTCTAAATTTTTGGTAAGAAGCAGGATCCACAGAACCAGGCAACTTATTCATTTTTATAGCTAACACAAGCACAATAACTTGTTGTGAACAACTCAAAAATGAATGTAAAAATAGGTAAATTAGGTCATATAGCAGCCGTGTCCTGTGTTTTATTTTAACCTCTCGTCTCTGGATATCTGCATCTGCTGAAGGGGGATGTGAACAGGACTAGCAATGTTAATAAAATGCATTAACTGCATTTTGGCCTTGCAGACGCGTGGTCACAAGTTGAGAGTGGTGACGCATCCGACAGAAAGGGGGGAAAAAAATAAAGCCCCAAAGAAATCGCTACGGGAATCGCTCTGCGTAAATTCATTCCGGGAACAGCTTCCCAATGCTTTCCAGTCCATTTCCGCATCACATCTCATACCACAATCCATTAACTGCTCGGTCTAGTGCTGATCCTAGGACAGTTTTCACATCATGTATTCTCAAATGCAGAACTAGATTGCAGACTTTCAAACTACAGTAAGGCTTTCATGTAAAATGTGATTTAACCAACCTTGTCCATCTATTGCAAGCAGGGCTTTGAAAGTATGGCATATACATCCTGCCCAATGTGTGAGGTTTATCATTAATACAAAGTAGGCAAACATGTCCTTTCTTTCCCAGGACCGACGCTGAATACTGGTCCCCTGTTCAGTACTTACAACTGGAAAAACAAATTTCAAATAGGTTTTTGATATGAGCTTTATTACTAGAGAAATTTGTTATTTACAGGGATATACAGAATTGGAAAAGGCCAGGTTCTAAGCAGCCCTCAGAAGAGAGTAAAACCATGAGAATGGCCACAATAGGCAAATCCCGTCAATAAAAGACGTGTTTTGGCCCTTACTATAATATCGGATATTTTATTAGTGTTTCTTCCCAATGCAAGACGTATGAACTGGGCTGTCTTCTTCATGAAACACAATTAGGTTTGCACTTTGATGTGAAACATGTGAAGTGGCTATCCCTATGTGAGGCAGGCGATTGGGTTTTTCCCTCTGATGTATAACGTGATTTGACTTTCTCCTCAATATTTAGTTGAGCTTGGCCAAACTGCTCGTAACTGGTCTCTGCTCACGATGAAGTGGTGTGAAGAGGAATTCTCCCCATCCGGAGTAACTCATTTTGGGACAGTCTCACACATACATCGACACATGTGCACTGATATAAATTGTGTCCAGTTTAACTTGCATAATAAAAAATGCAGTTTGCGACCGAAAGCAACCTAATTTCAGATAGCAGCAACACAAACGGAATGGGATTGACGGTTAAACATTCGTGTCAAGTAGTTCTGCATAAAAACCTGTTTTGAAACATTATTATGTCCCAGAAATGTATATCTCACAGCGTTTAAAAGAACTGTACAACACTAATCAGCACATCATAGAGCATTTCCTTGAAACAACTAGGACCCGGTCCGGCAGCGTGTACATACGTCTGTCTACATGAGTACGAATGTCTGTGTAAATATGTGGGTTTTGCTGGTGTGTACGGACTTATGTGCAAGTATGGTTGTGTAAATGTTAATGTTAGTTTCTTCTCACTAATTGCACTTGAGGATGGAGCCCAGGGCCTTTCTCCATTGGTCGATTCCGGTAGGATTTTGGCAGTCTCTGGAATTGTTCACGCACACAATATAAACATGGGCGTATAGGAAGTCACCAGTAGTAATGTGAAAAACAATATACGTATATATAAACGGTATGACTCCAAGCACGGTAATCTTACCAATCGAAAAATAAAAAATTTTAGAGTGGAGGAATAGAAGAGTAATCAAAAAGACGTAAATGTTCTAAGATATGCATCACAATTGAACAACTTACAATGTGGCCACGCATAGAAGTACCCAGGCCCTGTTTCTCATTCTGTGCAAAATAAGACTACAATTCAGTCAACCCACAAAATCATCTCTTTACAGTTTACATGCCTTTGTGGTTCCAACTCAGTCTGACACTTCTCTAAAATATAAAATTTAGAACCTTGTGATCATTCCTTTTCTGTTCTCCTTTAACAGGCTTCACCAGCTGATCACCGTCACCACGGTTACACAGACCGCTGCTCTGCGTGGGGAGGGGCAAAGTGTCTTGAGGGGAGAGAGAGCAACATGGAACAACACCACAGGACAACGTACTGTACATCACAATGCTCGACAGCAGACGTCACCAGGGGAGAAAAAGAGAAAAACACATAAGGCTGAAGGCTTAGAAGAACTTGTCATCGATGCGGAAGTGCGGTCGCGTGACGTCATCAGGGTTGATGAACACGGAGATGGACTTCCCGGGGTTCTCAGTCACCAGCTGCTGCAGCTTCTTGGCCAGTCGGTCGTCGGGCTGGTGGTCACCAGGGTCAGACTGCGGGGAAGGGAGGCTGGATGCACTGCTGCGCCGCTGCAGGTCCAGGGTCAGCCGGTTGGCAGCCTTGGCGTGCTCGATGGCGGTCCGCAGGTGCTCGGCGGGATCGGAGCGCACAGACGATAGCTTGCGTGCATGCAAAATGGCGGTGTCCTCCGACAGATGCTCCAGCATGTTGCACTGTGGGATGAAGTAGTTGGGGCACATCTTGTTGACCAGGCAGTGCTGCAGGTCATCAATGAGGCCCAGGAGGAAGTGGGCAGAGAAGTCATCCTGGGCCAGGTAACTGGCTGGGAGCCTGTCACATGACCAGAGCATCATGCTGCGCAGGTGGTAGGGACTGATAGCTTTGGGTCGTGACAGAAGCTTAATGATGATGGCCTTGCAGGCCTGATAGGCTTGCATCAGGCTGCTGGAGAGGCACTTCTTCAGCTGAACCTCGCTGCGTGCAAACGACAGCCGCCACTCGTTCTCCTTCCTGCCCTTGAAGGAGCAGGCAGGCACCAGGTAGAAGCCACTGATCACTTCCTCCTCTGTGATCTTGCCATCCCAGAAGTGGTTCTCCATGAGCCAGCTCTGAGCCACGGCCGGCCAGCCCTTGAAGGACACCACAGGAACGATGTCGTAAAGCATGCGGCTGCTGCCCACCCCAAGGATAACAGAGATGATGGTGCCGTTTTTCTCTACCTTCTCCACCTTGGGCATGCCGCGCTGGGGCTTCTTCTGGATCTCCACTAGGACCACGCTGATGGACTCATAGAACCAGTCTGCCACTAAAGTAGGGGAGAAGAAGTAGTTAGTGGCACCATTGATGTGGTCCACAATGGTGCAGCACTCCTTCCACTTGTTAATGGTGCCTTCGTCGAAGAGCCGCAAGCTGAGCCAAGAGTGGCAGAGGGCGGAGTGGCGCATGTCCAGTGTAACGGGTTGGTTGCGATCGTGGAGCTTAAGAGCAGGAACTAACAGGGTGAAGTCCATGTCATAGTCTGTTCCCCGGGCATAAACATTGAGGTCATCTAGCTCCATGTCCACCACGCCTTCCCGCACTCCACCAGACAAGAGAAGGTATTCGTTAGCCACAGGGAGCTTCTGGTCCAGTTTCTGCACCATCCCTGAAAAACAGAAAGGAAGAAATCTCAAAAAGTGGGCAGAGATTGCCTCCAATGTCTTGTTACCATCTCTTGTAGCTGTGCCTAACTGAAGTCGCAATAAAAGGGAGATGAAGATCATTTTCATGCAGGAAGAGCCATGGCCTTGTGACATTGCACTCCACCCCCCAACACATGCCGAGGTGACCTCTCGGGCAGCAATCTCGCACGTGACTCCCCAGCCCGCCGTCCTTCTGCAGAGGACTTTGCATGGCATCTATTTTGAGCAGATCAATGAGAGGACCGGAAAGAAGACACCACTGTTGGGATCGCTGAATGGGTCCTTTACAAACATGTCTAAACAGTACCCTTGTGTTGTCTTTCATACTGCTGGCACAGGACAGGACCTTCAAGGTCACGGCAGTCATTCATCTTTAGCCATTTACTTGATCATTTTTAAAGCACTCCCAGTACGATGAAGGGATTGTTTGAAACTTCACTACAACCCAGAGAGAAATGTGGGTGCTTCTTGTAGGCGGCTGTAGCAGACTGGGTTTGCTGCAGTGCACAGGAGCTTCTAGCATAGCAACAGCACCCTCATGAATGCTTAATGCCGTTTGAACACCCAGATCTAAACCATCAGCAGCTTGTACCAGACTACAATGTGGTCTCAAAACATACCACATTGTTTGGGTTGGCACAATATCCTTGAACTTCTTTCTGGACAGCACTTAACTTGGATCAGAGCTCTTCCATTAGCAGGCCAGGCCCTGTGTCTACACGGATGTCTACCATTAGGGCTCCTGAGGAAACTGACGCTTCCATTAGCCGTAATGAATAAAGCGGAGTCCATTAGGGTGCGTTTGTGTGGGGGGGAGTCAAGGGTGGGGTTGGGGGAGAAGAGGGGAAAGAGAAGGACGGTAATATCACACGCAGGCACAAGGGTGTTTGTATGTACAGCCTGAGTGGATGTGAAAAACACGTAGGTACAAGTACAGAATGTGTGTTCTGTACATATGAGGTTAAGGACATTTGGGTATGTAGGGAACTTAAATACAAGTATGATTTAAAGGGGGGTAAAGATCTCCCTGAAATCCTCTGGATGCCCATAGAAAAAGTGATTATCATTAACTTTGCTGAAGTTGGGACTCTCTCTTTGCCACTTTCTCACAGACACCCACACATAGGCTTGATACTTTGAGAGCACGCTGATCCTCAAATGCCAAAAAAACTCTTAACGTGAAACTCTATCAGAACAGAAACAAGCTTCTTTGCCATGTTTACAATGAAGGAATATATCTTCCTGACATTACAGCCCATTGCTAGGGTTCCTATGGCACTGCTCTTCCCCACTAAGGGGCAGTGAAGGGTCTCACTCACTGTTACCGACACTACAAACAGCACATGTGTACTCTGCTCCAATGTTCAATACAAAAATCCACAACAATGGCTTCAATAAATCATCTCAGTTTAACCATGGTATTTCAGAGTAACACGCCTTCTTCGGGTTGACTCTAAAGGAGTAGCCCGAAACGGCATTTACCATCCAAACCCAACAGCTTACATCAGAATCACTCGTCTGTCGCATGGGGAACGTTTCCTATTTTGATGACAGAGATAACTAAACAAATTCAGCTGCTAGTTAACACAACCATGGCAGCAAGCCAACCCGTTTCACAAGAGTAAACCATTTATCTTGCCATCGCGCCGATTTCTTCATTACACCGCCAATAATTTGATACAAAGCGTACGGCACGCCTATCATTCCCTCGCCCTTTTGTGGTTTATTGCATAACAGAAAGTAGTTCTGTGGCGTCTCCAATTGGCCGCGGAGGGATCCCATCCTCACCTAAACAGCATGCAGGAGGAGTGGAGCATAATGTGCTTTAATTAATCCTAGCAGATAGTGTTGCACTATGCCACAGATCAAAGTCCCGACCCTCTCTTCACTCGAACCGTCTTGTCAGCCGCATGAAGTCCCCAACTGCAAAGTATCACGTTTGTGTTATTAAAAAGCCTGGAACTCTTAACAGAAAATTAGCTACACCAGTTATCCAGCCAGAAACCTGATAGTGCTATATTACACATTAGGATCGCTTAACCTAAATGACTTCAGTAAGTATCCAGGTGTATACATGGGTTAAGTTTAACATACATGGGCATATACAAGTTGGTCTAGATAGGAGTGTATGCTAAGCAAATACTTTCAATCTTGGAAGGACCTTCCTGTAATGTGCTTACTCAGGCTTTGTGAATAAAAACAAACAGACCAGCTATTGATTGCACAGCCACCCA
Organism: Hiodon tergisus; assembly: GCA_025775045.1. NCBI lineage: Eukaryota > Metazoa > Chordata > Actinopteri > Hiodontiformes > Hiodontidae > Hiodon > Hiodon tergisus. The sequence continues at coordinate 3,626,262 of JAOVYW010000038.1, read as the reverse complement.
CGTGTTCGTTCAACTTTAAATAACAATTTGAGGTTTCACCTGCCAAACAAATAAAACCTTAAATTTAAGCAGCGTGTCAATGGGGTCCAGGAACCAAACATAAACATGCTTTTTCTCAAAAGACACATAGGTGTCCAAAAGCACAACCCCTGAGAACGACTGGCCTGATCAACGCTCCTGTCTCATTAATTATGCTCCTCTCACTCTCTGCACTGTAATACTTGATTACTTTGAAAGGACTGGGCCCCCTTCTCTAGCTCCCCACTGGCCTCAACAAGCCCCTCTGACAGATCGGTGGGTGTGTCCCCTGGGATTTTCAGGCGACACGTCATCTCGGAAGGCAGATGGCAGCTCACAACAGACCCCGAAGAGGCCGCAATGACATGTAATGTGGCTCCTGGGGAGGTAAAAAATGTATAAATAAATAGACACTTGCACACACTCGTTATAACACACAGCAGTGGCGAGTGGACAAGTCAGAGCCTTCAGGTTGGGACACACCAGGCAGCAGCCCGCTCCAGCTTCTCCCACACTGCCTGGTCCTTCCTCTCTTCGCCGTTATAATACAGATCCGCTCTTCCCCCACCTCTGGAAAACGGCAACATGTGACCTCCAGCTGGTGCCGCGCCCCGGGGTGAACTTCCTCGTTACGAAAATCGCAGGGCGTTAATCAACCCAGCGCTTCAAACCAGGTCCCATTCCCGTAGCGTCATTAACATGGTGTTGTTTTCTTGTTACAAGTCGCGGGCTGTAATTAGCCCCAGTGTTACTCTCCTCGTCCACTTCTCCGTGTGAAATTCACCTGTTGTGAGCAGTATTGTACAGTACACAGAGGAGTAAAGGGCGCTCCACATACAAAAAGAAAATAATAAGATTCCCCTCTGAGCTAGAGGCAATTAGTCAGAACAGTTGGGGCATTCTACTCGTCATGCAGTCTGGTGGTGGGTGTGAACTAGCAGGGGCCTCAACTCCCATAAATTAACCAATCAGGCCCACACTGAGGATCAATTCTCCTGATTGGGGGAGGGGAAGAACAACTCCTGTTTAGAAAATGCCACAACCGTTTCATTAAATCAAAGGGCATTGCCAAGACCATATTCTTTGGTCTACACTTACCCATAAGCTATCAATTCTCCATCTTTTTCCTGGTACGGAGGCTGCCATGGAAAGCACCACCACCTTGCTCAGGTACTACAATTTAGCGGCAACCCTACCCAGGTCAAAAATATCCATCACTTCTTGACCATCCATAGATACACGTGTACCGCTCCCAGCCAAAGACAGCATGGCAAGTATTGCCGTTTGTTAATCTCATATTTTATCATACGGTTCGTCGCTCTGGAGACTCCGCGTACTATTAGTCTTACTTGCACTATAAACCCATATCGCAATAAACGCACCTTTCCACACCCATATGAGGATTTTTTACACGATAAGAATAAACCTGAAACAAGGACAAACATTATGGTTTCTTTTCAGATTAAGAAAATTAATAATTACACAACAGACAGCAATAAACATCACAAACAACGAGGTGCACTTATCGGTAGAAGCCTAGTGTAAATTTGCATCCATATAGCCATGCCTTTTCCTTTAAGGGTTGTAATAGTCTCATCATGAATGTCTCTGCTTTTTCTTTCTCTCAACCAACGGTGTACTATTACACAGTGTCACCGCATGTTTCCCACACGATAGTTTCCCCATGAATTACAAATAACATCACATTGCCTCAAGATTCGACAAACACGTCTGGATGAAGAATAACTCCAAGCTAACTGCACAACCCATATTTGCGCCATGGCACTAATGACGATGCAGAGAAACAGAAAGGTTTCGGTTTACAGCTATGTAAGAACACTGCAATTACAAAAGGGGGTGGCAGTCCTTACCAAGCATCGAGAAGATGAAATCTTTAGCAGTGTGGATCTCCAGCGCCCGCTGGTCGTCATATTCGCGTTGGTCGTGCTTGGCGAATTCTTGGATCAGCTTGTTCAGTTCTTCAATCCTCGCTCCAGACCTGAAATCAAGCTCCGGGTAGCTCGGGATAATTCTGTTATTATTATTAGTGGTACCGGGTGTCGCCGTCGGACTGTTCCCGAGGCTATTGACGGATCCAGCCCGGCTGGCTAGAACTGGGGCCGCCATCTTCACAAGGAAAAACAGCGAACGTCCCCACGTACTCAATACTCTGTTCTCAACACAACGGAAGCGTTTCAGCTTTTCCCTTTCAGAAATCAGATGGCATAGTTTCGCATTTACGTTGATACGTGATGTCACCTACACGATCCCAGATTTTGCTAATTAATGTCCCTCTCGAATTTTCTTTGGAAATACACATTTTAAAAATGCTACAGTGCGATGGGCGCTTTTAAAATAAAGAATGGTGTATTAAAAACAGAAGTAATGAAATCAAGATTTCACATCACGCTTGCTATTGTCCAGGTATGCATATAGCGGCCCAGTCCGAGACTTCTCTGAGAACACACTTCCACTCCCACTTAAACAAAAGCCTGCCTCATGATTCGCTCGAACAGTTTCAAGTAAGCAATCATGCAACAGTAAACTAAAAAAAGGGACCTTTTGACAACTTCGCTACACGTTTGAGATTATATGCGGAATAGAAATTACCCAGATAAATCACGTTTGTATGCATCGTTTATGTACAAAGCTATATTAAAATAATTTAAATAAAATGTAAAATAGCGAATACCAATGCCATCATCGAGGCATTTTTAATGAAACAGTATTGTTGCTTCTTCTGTTCTCGTAAACCATACAGGTACAAAATGAATGGCCAATAAGAGCAATGGGGTTTTGTCATTTTTAATTCTGATGCGTGACGATAAAGTTATGCTTTAAGATAGCCATCTCAAATTGGCCGGAGAGCACTATTGACTTTGTGTATAATTAAATGTAATTTACAAAACCAATTAACGTTAGTTTGTATATTTCATTCATCGTAAAGTTACAAACACACAGGACCGCGTATCACTATCAGGTAAATTGTCGTGTACATCGCTCTGGATAAGTGCGTCTTCTAAACGACTAGAATGTAAAATAAATCAAATTTCTTTCTCTTCGAAAATCCTATTTCCTTAATCGCCACTAGAGGGCTATACATTAACTACAGCTAGAGCCGTGGTAATCGCTGACGTTACTCTTCGCCCACTCTCCTTGACCCGGCAGAGTATGGGAGAAAAGTGGTTGGTTGTGTCAATCGAAAGATGGCGTGGAGGGGTTGTTGTCTAAGTTGGACCAAAGGACAAGCGTTTGTTTCTACCACGAGATGGAACAGGTGAATGCCGTGAATATGTTCTGCTGAGTTGCTTTTTAGCATGTATGTGAAAGACGAGATGGCACGCAAATCACGTCTGTTACAATTGCAGTGTTAGTTATCGTATAGCAAGTCGGTATTGCCATTTAGGTAACTGCCACTTATGATCTTATGCAGCAAACCTATTATATTATACTGTGACATTTTCCCCATGTAGTTCATGCACCCTTTAGCCGATCATTGTAAGTTTTAGTTTGCGTATCAGAAGGCTACCGCGCTGCTGCCTTTTATCTGTGTAAAGAAGGTAACCCCCGCTCAGTACCTACATGGTTAGGTGTTACTTATGCAGTTATATTAAACTCGATGCTAAATATTTGACTGGATCGCAGTAGGAATGTACGGTTGTCTTTACGCATTAATTCTGTCCATTGGATAAATCATTCATGCGTCATCTTTACACGGCAGCAGTTAGATAACTGGGATATTTCGTTGTAAAGGTCAAAATAAGTTAGCTAATTAAAGAGGCAAGTATTTCATATAAAGGAACAATCAAATAGTTTATACTGTTGTGTTAAGTGCAAAAAGACAGTCAGATTGATAATGAATTAAACAACATAAAAAAAGAAAAAAGTGCCGGAAAATGTTAACGTATAACTTTACGTTTGGCGGCTAAGCTGCTTCAATTTAGATTAAAATGTAATCAACACGTTAGTGGTCGTTGCATTACAGTAGCTTTAGTGGTAACGTTACACAAACAGAAATTTAAATGAATTACACAAATGTCAAAGATATGCTATTGTAAAATTTACGTTATTTTATAATGCAACGACTTCCTCAGGTCATTCGTGAAGATGATGGGCCGTATCTGAATCGTGAAATGACCCAACCTGGTAGTGCTTAACTACTATCACTAGTTCTCTTCACAACGTCTAACTTTTGGGATGTTTTCTTCCACCGGTGTGGTACAAACTCACATTTTATGATTACTATGGCCAGATGAGCATCTCATCCAAGAATGTGCGTTTGTCCTGCAGATTTTCTCTCTCACAGCCAAGATGTGGCTTTCGCAAGGCCCCAAGAAAGACTGAGAACAAGAAGGGCGATGTAGAGGAAGTGAGGGTCAAGCAGTCTGATGTCAGTGAGGGGGCCATCCAGAGAAAAAATATTTTGCCTCCAGAGGTGCCCACTGCCCCCCGTGCACCTCCCAGGTCCTTTGGTAGGCTTTTAAAGCCCCTGGTGTTTACAGTAGGGGTAAGTCCTCTGTTACAGCTGGCTGACTCTTTCTGATAGGGATCCCTTTAGCACAGCTGAAACCCCTCTGCTCACTTCTTATTTACATATGACTGCTAAAGCTCTTTGGTGGGCAAACCGCTTAATTTCCCAATGTGAGTGTGGAGCATTTAATTAATACCAATCGGGGTAATTAATCGCACCCCTAATTAAAATGGCTTTGCTCATCTAAGTATATAATTAACTGAAATTAAAACTTCAAAGTTATAATCCAAATGTAGTTACAGATACTTAAAGTTACACGGTATTATTTTAAAAATTTGACTCAAGTTATATAACTTTGAATTTGAGATATTTCAATTTTGTGTGTTTTACCTATTCATTTATAAATGTATATATGTTTTTTTAAGTGCATGATTTAGTTTTTCTCACTTGTATACCTCATATAGCTCAGTTTTGTGACACCTAAAGCTCTGTGACTCCCTAGCAGACTCCTGAGAGCCATAGAGAGGCTAACTCCATGTCAGTTTACAGGCTGCTCCTTTGGCGTGGCGGCCATCTGGCAGTACGAGTCCCTTAAGTCACGCGTTCAAACCTACTTCGACGAGGTGCGTGCGGATTGGCTGGATAAGCTGAGGCCGCAGAAACAGGGTGATCTCCGTAAACAGGTAGATTCAGTGTGAATGGAATGTCTCACTGCCAATGCTGAATAAGAGTGCGGTTAAAAAGACTAAAGCTAGTTATTTCTCGGGCGAATTGATGGATTCTTGATAATTAGGAGATAAATGTTGCTGTATCGCATCTTGAAGCATGGAGTGAAAGCTCTGCACTCTGTTATAGAGAATACAATAAAATGCGAAAACTTTGTTCTGTACAGATGAAAGTTCATGTCTTGTTTTTACAGACTGATGACTCTACCTACTGGCACCGCTGGTGGAGTCAGCTGTTGGGCTTCCAAAAACAGACCATTGTTGTTCTATTACAGGTAAACCAGTGGTGGAGCAATTTGAGCGAGGGTCAGCGAACAGTAACGGGTAGGTCTGACGGGTCTTGTAGGAACGGACACTTGGTGGCCACTTGTGTCTGCCACCAATTTTCCGTCTCTCATGGTGTCCCCTCTGCACCTCCACCTGCTCCCCTCCCTTAGGTATAATTGCAGCAAACGTGCTGGTGTTCTGCTGTTGGAGAGTTCCCTCCTTTCAGCGCTCCATGGTCAAGTACTTCACCTCCAACCCCGCCTCTAGTGAGTATCCTTCTGTTTGTCCCTCATCATGTGTGCATGACCACACACTCTCTCTCTCACACACACACACACACACACACCAACAGAGACTATACGTTTACTTAATGAGGTGCTTCTTCTTTTTGATTGACGTGTCGACTGTGGTGTTGAGGCGAAGAGTGAGGCGGCGGCGTTGGCTGTTTACCGTGATTGTGGCCCTGAGCTCTTTATGTTTCCTCAGAGGTGCTGTGCACTCCCATGATCCTCTCCACCTTCAGCCACTACTCCTTCCTCCACATGGCAGCCAACATGTATGTGCTGTGGAGCTTCTCTTCCAGCATTGTGTCTCTGCTCGGCCGGGAGCAGTTTGTGGCAGTCTACCTGTCCGCAGGTAGCACTCTTTTAATGTTGAATTTCTTGATGATTAGTCCACACTGCTTATTTTTTGTTAATAATCAGATATTCTGGATTTAATTTTATTTACATCTTGGGACGGGGGTTGCGATGCGTGCATGTTGTGGACTACTGCTAACTCCCTTGGCTGTCCCGTGCCCCCAGGCGTGATCTCCACATTTGTGAGTTATGTTTCCAAGACGGCCACGGGACGTCTCGGCCCTTCGCTCGGAGCGGTGAGAGCCTCCACGCATGGCTTCAGGATAATTCAGAATACCTCTGCGCGCATTGACTGACACCACTGCCTTTTCAACCTGTTGTGACTTCCTGTCCTTTCCAGTCAGGCGCCATCATGACTGTCTTGGCTGCAGTTTGTACAAAGATGCCAGAGGCCAAACTGGCGATCATCTTCCTGCCCATGTTTACCTTCACTGCAGGGAATGTATGTGAATGTATACAATTTCCCCTTATTGTACATTGTCCATCTGCAACTAAACGGAATGCTAATTATTCATAAATTAGTCATGCGACTCATTTTGCATGACGTCATTCCATCGGATGCATTGTCTGCACTGAAAAATAAATCAAAGAATTGCGTTTATTTGAGATCATTACAGCAACTGGCTTTATTGGTTTAACGCCATCATAAATGCAATGATTTCTCATGAGGTGCCCTTCTGTATCCCTCACTCTAGGCGCTGAAAGCAATTGTTGCCATGGATGCAGCTGGCATTATTCTGGGATGGAAGTTCTTTGACCATGCAGCCCACCTGGGCGGAGCTCTGTTTGGAATGTTAGTCTCTAATCATCCATTAGGTCCTCTTAGGCTATATAATAGCTTTTCTAAACAAACAAGTTAGCGGTTAAAATGACATTAACATCTTATTTTATCTTATCTTATCTTATGTGATGCATGCGTGTCTCACTCGCTATGCTTTGTTCCAGTTGGTACATCATGTTTGGCCACGAGCTCATCTGGAAGAACCGTGAGCCGCTGGTCAAAATTTGGCACAACATGCGGACGAAGGGTCCAGGCGGAGGGAGTGGCTCCCTGTAAAAAAATGTCCGGATCCAGTCAAAGGCGTGGGCACCCACACTGTCCCATGGCCCTTCGGTGGACCCGCCAGACTCTCATCTGGAGACCGATGACTGGTGAAGAGGTCTTGGCAGTTGTGCCTGATCTCTGGAAGATCCATGCCCAAATATGGGATGACTGCAGTGCCCGTGCCGCCCTCTGACACAAATACTTAACCATTGGTTGTGGCCCTGGTGAGCAGCACGACCTGTTGTGCTGGAAGAGACCAGAACACAGGACATCTTCTTAAACACAGAGCTTGACCCTCGTGTATGAATAATCCTCCGTAGCGTCTTGTCTCTGTTTGTTTGTTGTTGTTTTTTGTTTTCAGACTCTAATCCAGAGCCACATGTTTTAGTTTCGCAGCGCTGGGTACCAGGGAGAAGTGTGTTTTTGTATCTCCAGTAATGCCAGTGCTACTGGTGTGCTTGTACATTATGTGGAGAGATGAAGGGGAATCTTAACTGTGGAACGGGGGTTTTGACCACAGGCTCTCCAAATGCAAAATTACAATAAAGACTTTCCTCATATTCCAGTGTGGAATCTTTCACTTACTGAATGTGTTGTAGAGGTCATCGAAGATAAGAACTCCAGTCATATATTTACAAACACACACACACACACAC
>JAOVYW010000038.1:3597087-3618342 GCA_025775045.1 Hiodon tergisus | reverse complement strand
ACTTACTGAATGTGTTGTAGAGGTCATCGAAGATAAGAACTCCAGTCATATATTTACAAACACACACACACACACACACACACCCCTCCCTAAATTACGCATGAAGTTCTCTAGAAATGACCGTGGACAGTAAGTGTGATATCACTGTGTGGCTAGAGGAGGGTTTGGTTTCGGTTGTACCTGAGTGTACAGGTGAGTACTTAAGAGTACAGTCTTGTTCCTGTTGGGATCGTAGCACCAGGATGGGTTGGCACAGCTCAGTGGACTCCTGCTTGGCCTGTACCTTCAGTTTGCATGCCTTCTCATCCTGCAGCTAACACGGAGAGAGAAGTCGCTGTTGTGTTTCGCCCCTCACACTCGGGCCCCCGTCCTGATACTCCCCCTGTTCCCAACGCCTCCTCTGTACTCACCAGGCCGGAAGGCAGGGGCTCCTCAGAGCAGTAGTCGCGTAACGGGTTGTGGCAGTAACGTCTCGCAGACCAGAGCAGTAAGAACACCAGGGCTGTGACGATTGTCACAGCAACGCTCGCAGAAGTGGGCTTCATCCAGGGAGGCCAGGGTTCTGGGAACAGAGGGGTTGGGTTGCCACTGCTTGAAGAATGTATCAGTAGACTTATCTCTGCGCTGGGAATTAATCTGCTGACCAATCACAGGACTGAACAAGTTTTTTATTTAGTTTTACTCAGAGATTGGCCCGTCCGGTATTGCATTGGAGGACTTGCTTACACAGGACTACTGTAGAGTGTAAAACTCACGGTCAGTGGAGATGCACACTTCCTCTGTGCTGTTGCTTTTGTTTACTGTTTCTAACAAGGCCGTTGCGCGGAAGCAATATGTGGTTCCCTGCTCCAGACTTGGTGTAAAAAATGGATTCTGCTCAGCAGTGATGAGGTCCTTGGATACCTGCATGAGACGTACAGCCCACTGTGACGGTCTGAAAAGTGGGTGAGTTAACCAAAGACAGCCTGTAGCCCTTACCTTGAGCTCCTCCCCTCTCCTCCAGTGTGTCAGGTAAAGGTCCACAGCCAGTGGCAGGTCTGTGAAATCCACCTGGATGAAGGCTTCAGACAAGCTCACTCTCATGGCAGGGACGGTCAGAGTCGCTGTTTGGGAAATATACTTTTTTTTAAAGGCCTCAGCACCCATTGATCATGCGTCGTAAGCTATGAAAGTGTTGATGTATTATGACCTAAGGAAAACACAAACCTCTGTTTGTCAATTAAAAAATTTGGTTTTTCACAGGCAATATAATTGCATTCAAGATGCTATCGAGAGGGGGGGGGAAATGCACACACCATAGGAAGCCGATCCCCATATTAAACAAATTATAATAAATAAATAAATACTACCCCCGCAGGATGTTTGTTTGTGACTACCTTTTCCTGTAAAATAACGATGTATTTGGAGAAACCAATTATGCTACGACATCTCGGCTAATTGCTATGAATCCAGGAGATGCTGCTTGGCGACGAGCTCGTTTCACCCACCCCCGATAAGCAGAAAGAAAGAAACAACCATGAAATGAAAGGGACTGGTGCCTCACTGTCTTTTCTGTTGAAGGGCCTCCTGAGGCTCGTCCAATCAGAGACGAGTCCCTCACACTCTGCTCGCACTCGGATGTAATAGTCCGAATCGGAGGCCAAGTCAGTGCTCATGTCGCATACGCTACGGCTGATCCATTGACATGCTGAAGCGTTCTCCCAGCTCCCGTTCAGGATCCGGAGTTCAAACTCCCTGTAACAAACCGTCACCCCCCGCTCAGAGGTACACTCCGTACTCATTTACGCAAAACAATATCACGTACCATGAGAACTATGCCCTTCGTTCAGCTTTTAACACATCGTCCTGGTTCCGTCATTAGTTTAACGAGTCATTTGGTTCATAAGTGCATAATTAGGGAACACACACATCATACTCACCCCTGGAATTGTACTGAATAGCGGACAGTACCACAGGATACCTGCAAGGGGCGCCATCTCAATAAGTGCTTCATGTTAATGGAGTCTACATAAACTTCCTGTGGAGGAGGTAGCAGCACAGCGCCTGAAGATTGTAGAAAGACAGACCCTTGTTCTTAAAACAACCTAGGTCTGTGAGCCTGGGTTAGTAGATCACAGGGTCAGGTAAACTGCCACAGGGTCAGGTCTGCTAAACCTTGGCACGCTTTGCTCCTTTGTTTTCCAACTGGCCTTAACTGGGGTACTGGGGAACTCAGATAGACTGATCTGGATTGGGTGAGCAAACTTTACTCTCCACTCTTCTCCACAGACCAAATGACTAATTGTGCTGTCTGTCAAATTCCTGATTAACTGCACACATTTTTTTTACACATTCATCATACACTCCTTTTTCCAACACACCTTTTAGCTCCATCTATCCCCACCCAGAATAAACTTTCAAAACGAAGGCCCTGATTGGCAGCCAGAGGTGACACTCAAATTAAGTGAAGAATTAACGGACAATAGATTTGGTGTTATCAGTAAAATGTACCACAGTTGCATAATACATGAAGAGATGAACGCTATTTACTTTGTATGTTTGCAGAAGCAAATTAAGTTTGGTAACTTCCTCAGCGGTACAACAGCTACGTACTCCTAAAGTCTAAACCCGCAACAGGAATTTGGCTCACTTTATCTTGCATTTGCGCACTAAAATATACAGGCTGGACATTTCTTTATAGTTGCAGATCTTCAATGAAGCCATTCATGATGAGTGAGAGCTCTTTGGGATAGTCAAGGTATGGTATTAAATGCATGTAGGACTGTTGGTGCCGAGCCTAAAGAATGCTCCTGCCCGGCATGCAACAAACACTTCAGGCATCGCCAGCATTCCGGGGATCTAATTCCTCCACAGTAGACTATCGCACAGAAACCCGTGCCTGATTGTTACAAATTACCTATGGCATTTCTTCGAGCTTGAGGCAGTTTTAGATTAACTACTTCTCGTGATCCTTCACCACATTTTATCCATCAATTGCTCTTGTGTGGAAATTCGGCAGTCCAACCAAATGCATTTAGTGTAGTCAATATTTCACAGTCAAGTTCTATCTAGTGACTGTAGGAAGATACTGAACGAGGAGAATGCTAAACGCAAGGGCAATCATTTAAAATATTTACCTTGGCTGTGTGCATTTTAGTGTAAGTCTGTCTCTACTTAAATCAATGCATGTACGGGCAGTAGATGACGTGCCCCTCAGTTATCACTAGGCATTGCTAAAACATGTGAGAGCTTGGGTGGGGCAGAATACACCCATAACAACGAAGGAGAGAGCACCTACCTGTCACCAGGAGAGAGTTGAGAATGTTCAGCAGCGGTAGGAAGCAGGGTCTTATACCACACATGCCCTGCTGTCTGTTTGTCCTGTTACTTCTGTGCTTCTTTCTATCTGACCTTACGCAGACTTCTCCACATCGGTTTGGAGGGAGGAGGTTGTTGGAGATCAGTCCAGCCCCGGTTACCTGCGATTTCCCCCGGGGCTTTTGTTCCTGCGAGCACAGTCCTTCACTTCAGTGTCCCATGTGAACGCAAACTGTGCAGCTGAAAGAGTGATCAGAGTTGTGCTTGAGAGGTGCCAGGTGTGTGAGTGTGAAATGTCTCTGTGATAAGAGTTGAAAAGCTCTTCCGAGACTGTCAAGCTGGGATGTTATTGTACAGAAGCTGTCAGACCAGTCGAACCATTATGGGACTCCTAAAATAAATGACTACCTCAAATGGCTTTCTGGCTGGCTTTGCCCCCTCCCCCCCCTCCTCCCCTCAGGAAAACTACTTTAACCAAAATAAACGTGCTGTGCTTAATTAGTCTTTAAAATGCTGGCTTATTTTTCCATTGCAAATACAGTAGCATACAATTTTTTTTTCAAATTGTGTGCCAGGCAGTGGGTTGCTCAGTAAGGAAGAAATGTTTTCAAAATTGTGCGTGTTCTGTCTCAGCACAATCAACTTTTCAGCACTGTGACTTGGGTCGCTTTCTGATCTGAGGAGTATTGTATGGCTCTCCTGTTCTCTCTCTGTGGTCACTGGAGAAAGTGTTACGCTCAATGCCACTGCTTTTCAAAAGCCAGCTGAACTGCAGATTACAACAGGTTTGAGCTGTAGACAACCAAGCTTCTATAGTAAAATCTTCAGAGCAAGGCTTGGTCTGGGGTGGCAGACATCATACTCCCAAGGGAAGGTGCACACAATTGAGATTGTTGTTGAAGAGATTGGATTTTGGCATTTATTCATGGGATATATGGAAAACAATTGTGCAACAAAAGTAAGAATGTAGTTATTTAGTTAATTTGGTTAAAGAACGTATTTATTTATTGCTATTTCAGTTAGACTACAAGGCAATTAACTGGCAACCAACGGGAAAGGAAAAGTCCAGACAGAATTGAGAAAGGTCAGGGAAAAAAAAGATGTATACCATTCCTCTCTCTGAAATCCCCGTTCCTCCTACATCCTATACCGTATTCAGTACAGCATTACTGTTGTATTCGTTAGATTTTTAGGGATGATTGCCGACAGTTGTGTGTTGATCTAGCTGTTGATCTAGCTGTTGATCTAGCTGTTGATCTAGCTGCTCGAAAGGGAGGAGTTTGTCAGCTGGTAGATCAAGCTCCTGCTCGTCTTGCTGTACAGGATGACTCCACTCTTGTGCCATGCCACAACTTTCCTGAAAACATCAACAGAAAAAAAAAAATATGTAAAGGCCAGACAGACAGAAACCCGAGCCAGATTCCAACCCAGGATGCTGGCGCTGTGCGTCATCAACACTAACTGCAACGCCGATTTGCAGCCCTGGCTTTTATTGTAGTGGTTATTCACAGTGAGATCACCATCAACCAGGTGCTATTGCACACATATACCAACAGGGGGCAAAGAGAAACAGGTTAAAGTATTCTATCAGGCGCTACACGCCACAGTGGGGCCGCATGGCTCTTCCCTCATGTTAGCTAATTTTCCCCCTCTAAACATAATCACAGTAACATTCAGATCAGTTGGTGTCAATTCCAAGTTTGGCCCCCTTATATTATTTACCTTCACAGGCAAACAGCCTGTTAGAATGGGAGTCATGATGAGTAGTGTGTTTGGTTGCACAATAGAGATTATGGCATCGTGATGTTTTTTTTAAATGGGATCCTCCCTACAGGGAGTAATCTTGATCCCAGAATGAATGACACAGTGTAAGTGACTCCGTCACAGGGCTTCGTTTCGATTGCAAATGGAATCGGTTTCAATTGTTGTCTTGCTTCTCCTCTGCTGTTGAAACTAACTAGAAACTCATGGAATAGACTTTGGTCCTTGATACCAATAAACCGTTGTAGGTTGTAAAACCATAAAGCCTTCACATTCAGGCAGAAAACACCTTCACGGGCAAGGGGACACAACCCTATTGTTTCCGTGGATCGAGCCTTTGGGCAATAATGAGACTCTAAAAACTCTATAAATGGTTTGTATGGATGGTTTTAATCATTATTTTGTTGTGACCTTTACATATTCTCAAATAACTGCCCAGCTTCAGATTACATTTGTCTGGGTAAAGATTTTGGTGGTGACTCCAACAGCAAGCGCCATTTAAAAGTGTCCTACCAGTGTACTGAGAAATTTCAATAAGTCCTTCCTGAAAAAAAAAACTGATGTAAATTTACAGAGAATTTCTTCCAGTAAACTCCTGTTTTACTATTTTGCGGTACGTTACTGTTAATCAATCATGGCTTTCTGTAAGTGAAGAGAAGTATTGGTAGTGACAGCACCTTTAATGGTGAACAGTACTGCCAATAAACTGCATGCTGGGATATAAAACTGACACATTGTGTTGAAATGCTTGAGAACAAGTCATAAGGAGAGGATTTAAAAAAAAAAAAAACAGGGAGGCAGAAGACATTTAAAACAATTGATATTTCTGAGTTTTTGAAGGAAACTTTGTTCTTTATAAAAACGTCATGCACTCGTAACCTAAACCTGTGACTATCATGATGCAAGTATCCCCAATCGACGTTTGCCTATACTGACTCATCACATCTTTAAAATACAATTTCATTTGGATATAATATCAATAGTCATTTCCTGTACTAAAGAGTTTTTGTTTCTGTGAAGACAGGTACCGTCTCCAGCGTGGTCCTAGGTATGAACCAGCAGCAGTGCATTGTTGGCTATCGCTTCAACCTCCCACAAAGTGCTAAAGCTGCTCAGACATTTACTCAGCTCCTCACTGGTTACTCTAAAACTTGGTTTTAGTCTGCGTGCGTCTTCTCTTCTGTCATTTTCCAGTCGTTCTCCCGACAGCCCCTGTGGTCAGAGAATAATTTCCTAACGTTTAGCACAGGGTTTTCTGGTCTTTTGTTTCCCTGATCGGGTGTCCGAGACTCTCATCCCAAATGTGCTGTCCAAGGATGCATCAGAGATATGACCCGGAGTACTCAGTCAATGTACCGGTTAGTATGTCAAACCAATGGTTTAGCAAAAACTCATATCCACCCCCATGAGCAGGTTATGTGTAGTTCAGCCGTCCCAAATTTGGGGGAAATTGTGCTAGGTTAAGTTAAGTTAAGTTTGAAGCATAGCTGTGAGGGAAAGCTGGCTGGTTTCCCAACATGACCGACACTGAATGGCTTTAATGATGTGAGAAATGTATTTGCTTTTCACAGGATAAGTTCTGTTTTGAGCTCTATCTTTTCCTTTACATGCAGACATTTCCATCAACATTAGCAAATAACAATATATCATCAGTTTGTCTGAAAAATATTTGGTGTATTTAGCTTTGTTGTCATGCGGCAAGCAGGTGAACAGAAGCGTAGCTCCAGGAGGGCCGGTCCAACAAGCACAGACCAGATCCTGGCAGAACACGGCTTCCGAGGCATGGCAAAGAGAAGTTGTCATGGTCCAAAACAATCTTTATTGTCACGCAGGTATTTAACCAAAACTGTGATATTTGTACTGTAAATCACATTTGTTTTCTGGGGTCCAAGATCTAAAGAAACAGAAAACTTAAGAATGGTATTTCTTTATGTTCCCCAAACAGCTTTCCAACATATCACAGACAAGTCCAGCCCTCTTTGTAGCTTTTTATTATTCTGTGAAATAGGTAGCACCAGTAATTGGACAAAACAAGTCCTGTGCTGCAGTCATTGTACAGATGGTTATTATGTATCTGTTTGTTCAACCCTCTACCTCCCTGATTGGCTACGAATCACCGATGGCAACGGTTTCAGGGTGGCAAGGAAGTTTTGGCCATAAATTCATAATCTCTGTTTCTGTGCCACGGACAGCATGATTCTGTTAACCATTTGCTAGTAGTGGTTTAGTTTTCTACTGTTTCCTTTTGAAAACCACGCTAAAATGAGCCATATGCACAGCGACTAAAATCTGTATTGACTGACATTACAACAAACGGCCACCTCTACCATGAGAGCTTACACTAATCTCAGGGACTCCTACACAGGGCCAAAAGTTATGTACTGATTAACCATTTTGACCAGCCCTTGGAGTCAAAAGTAGGCTAAAACAATGAGAACAGTAATCAAAAACAGGGATAATATCCTAACAAGGAGAATGTATTCATTTCTATTATAGTATATAACCCCACTAAATCTTTATCCAGAAGTTACATTTTAGGTTGTCCTTCATAAATGCTTCTCTTGGCAATTAAGTTTATCCTTCGCGCCTGCCTACGTGCATGTTTTGAAAATGAGTGCCACAGAGTCCAGCCCCTTAGCTCCAATTTGATTGGTCGGTTTCATGATGTGAGGGGAAGCTGTTCTAGCTAGCAAAAAGTAATAGAGAGTATGGAACACGTCTGCTCCATAGCTACGTATTTAATGGAACTTCAACGCTTTTGCGCTTTGTAAATTACTAAACAAGAGAGGTGGATAGAGTTTGACTTTTGGACTTTTACCTCACATAAAACCCACACTACAATTTAGGCACCCCAAAATACTACAAAATATAGTTTTCTACATCCAAGTTTTTGGCTAGAGTTGCGGTAAATGTTTAATGATATCGCTTTCTGATAGACTCCCATGGATCCTACAGTTGTTAACTGGTCCTCTTCAGGCCTCCCCAGAGGTCAAATTGCCTGAGCTACAGAATAAAATGTAACACATTAAGGATTATGTCACTATCAGAACTAACTGAAATAAAAACAAAAACAACAAAACAGTCGTACCAATCATAGCCTTTCATGGTCAACCATGTCAGTCATAACCCACTAAAAACCACTCCTTAAATCGTCATCATCACCCTCATCTTTAGCGGAGAGGTGTGGCACTGATGGTTTTATGGCCTCTGCGTAAAGGCTAAAGTCCCTGAGCCCGGGGTAAGGAAGCAGGACACCAGCAGCCCAGCAGCCCAGCCACAGCAGAAGGAAGAATCCCAGCAGTACCCTTCCTTGTGATAGCTCTCAGCTCCTATTTAAGGCACTCGCAAAGGCCTTCAACGCCACTTCTACTCATCCTTCTCCGCGCTTTTCTTTTGGAGCCTGTTTTTTCTGGGTTGGCCATGTCGACCGCACTGGAGGTGACAGGATTCATGTTGTGTGTGGGGAGCTGGATCCTCACTGGCGCATCGCTTGCCAACGACTACTGGAAGGCGTCGTCATTCTCTGGCAGTATCATCATCTCCAACCGCCAGTATGAGAACCTATGGCACTCGTGTGCGGAGGACAGCTCAGGAGTCACCAACTGCAGGGATTTTGAGTCCATGCTTGCCCTGCCAGGTAAGAAATGCACAGCGATGCCAACCGGGCTGACCGGGACACAGCGAGGCCAGGCAACTGACGTTCGGACTGTGTCTTGGACCTAGCCTATCCAATTAGTTCCGCCGTCGGGTGACTTGGGTTAATAAACGGGGATCACCAAAATAAAACTAAGGCTAATAATCTGAGGTAGAGAACAGAAACATTTGTTTGAAAAAGAACGACTTGATTGTAATATTAAACAAGTGTACGAAGACAAAGAGGACTGATTAAAAAACATCACTAACAAAGAGAACTTTCGGCACTCATATTACTATGTAATAAGTACTATTTGCGTATCGTAATCTCACCAGATAGCAATGCTGAGAGAATCAGGCACACCCATCATAACTGTAACTTCCTCCATGACCTTCGGCTGTGCGTAACCAGGATGCGTACTGGTTGTAAAGTTAAATTGTATCGACCGGCTATGCAAATCACGACCATGCCTTGGACTTTGTGCTATAATATTTTTACAAAATTCAGTTGGGTGTAAAATTTGGGGGGAAATAAGAATTTTATTCTGCATTTTAATTCAATTTCAATGAAATATTAGAACAATATACATTGGATTTTCTGTGTAATAAATGTACTTGGTAATACAACTCTGGCCATAACTTTGCTCCCTGATACGTGTCTCTGTAACTGTGTGACTCTTTGTTTAGGGTATATACAGGCATGTCGTGCTCTGATGATCATAGCTCTTCTCCTGGGTCTGATATCTGTCGTCGTGTCAATGTTGGGCCTGCAATGTACTAAGATCGGCAGCGCCTCTGAACAAGCCAAGGGAAAAATAGCTACATGTGGGGGTGGAATGTTCATCCTGTCAGGTGCGTTCACACACCCAGCGTCAATCAAAAATCTCAGCAAAGCTCATTAACCATTGCATAAAGTATATAATATCTATCAATGTTTGACATCAATAAATAACCAGTGATAACTAACATTGTTTCTGGTACGATTTACATTGCTAGAAGTAACATAAATATCAGATAAAACAGAGACTTGAAACAGCTGCATGAATACAGTAATCATTACCATATGCTCATACTGCTAAACCAATATTATACTGGTGTATCGAAAAGCATTCATCACTAATCAGAAACAATGTTCTCGCCTGTTCATGAAGGAAGCAGATTCGTCGTCCAAAGTTGACACGTATCTACAGAGTAATTTCTGCTTTTTCCTTGTGGATGATTCAAATCCATCACTAAAATACATACATCCATATAACAGCTAACAAGAATTTTCACAGTGTAACGTGAAGTATAGTCAAAGAATATCTATCTGTCCTTACTGGAATAAGGCTTAACCTAACCATCCTCTCCCCCAGGTCTCTGCAGTATAATAGCTCTTTCCTGGTATGCTTCTCAAGTTGTGAATGAGTTCTACAACCCCTTCTATGGGGGCATCAAGTGAGTTTAACAGTCTTCCAGAGAATCCATTGTTTTTGCAAACAGACAAACAGATGCACGCATGACCACAGAAAACACATACATTCATAGACACACACATACACGCACCCAAACAATGACACCGATTAAAATTATAATAAAAACTGGCTGCCCGATCTTGTTGAAATCCCGGTAGCCGCTTATCATGCTTTTAGCCCACAGTCTCTGTTGCTCTTTACAGATTTGAACTCGGCATGGGCCTGTACATAGGCTGGGGAGGATCATGTCTGGCCATTCTAGGTGGGGCTTTCCTTTGCTGTTCCTGCAAGAAGGGAATGGATAAAGCGTGAGTTACAATTTTAACAAACTACCCCACACCATTCTATGGGTTTTTTCTCTATCTGCCTGTCTTCAACATGCTGAACTTTACTTTATGTACTTTCTTTATGTAAACCCTCATATAGGGTATAGTGCATGGCTTGCAGCAACTTCGCACAGCTACGTATTTACGGAAGCCATTCGGGTTAAGTATGTTATACATTAGTAAAAGAGTAGCAAGCCTCTTATCATTAAAACCTGAAAACTTCCGGTTGCAAATTCAGTTTATTAAAAACTATAAATGTTGCTGTCCTAAATATTCTATGCTTTCTGTGCTTCTGGGATTTATATTCCTTTTGGTTCAGCTCTCTGACAACTGCTCTCTGTTATATATATATATATGTGTGTGTGTGTATATATATATATATATATATAAAAATGTGTAAGTATCTGAGCAGTTATAGGAGCTGCAGCAATGTCAAAACTTGTCTGTTTGTGTTTATGATGCTGTCTTGTCTCCTCTTTACAGAGGTTATTACTCTAAGAGTGGCCAAGGACAGAAGGTCTACAGAGCAGCACCTGTCTCAGAATCAGCAGCTTCCAAAGCTTACGTTTAAACTACACTTCTTATTCACAATTTTTCTTAAAACTTTTTGTTTTTCAAAATGGGTATTTGTTAATGTTAATGTTTCTTACCTGTTCAATTTTTTTGTTGTGTGTTTTGTAATAATTCACATTAATTGGTGGGAACTCTCAAAAGTTGAATAGGTTATGGTCCAAGTTTTAAAACGTTTTTTGTGAATACAAATTGACCCTCTAATAAAATAGTATTTGATATACTTTGTGTAAGACTATTTATTTTATGGGGACACGAAAGAGTAGAGAACACTCACTGTGGAACATAAGGAACAGTACTGTAATTCGACTCTATACCCCCCTCTGATGGAAAGCCTTGAAGTACTGCGCCTTTTCCTGTACAGCAACAGCAACTAAAATCTTACATATTTCTTCTTTTTTTTTAACTCGTAAAATGTTTTAATTATTATTATTATTAGGATTGAAGTCTCTCCTAACAATCTGACCTAAATTATACAAAATAAATTTGAAATGAAACTTTCACTCTTCGGTGAAATATTATTACTTTGGCTGCTACAAGTTTTATTCCTGTATTCAAATTCATATTTAAGATAAATTAATTATTTCAATTGAAAGGAATTGTTTTGCCTATTACAGTAACACTCATTAAAATATAGATCATAACTAATTTATGATATCAAAATGTAAATTTTGCAGATTTATACCACAGATTTATGTGGTAAATACTGAACTGTGCAATAAAGTACAATAAACTATAAATACTTATAGAAAATCTAGACAACTAGGTATTATTCAATGTAATTGAGGTAAGCAAATTTTATCCTGTAAACAATACCAAAATGAAAATAGCTCATTATACAATTACAAGACATGAAAATATCAACCAAAATATGCCAAATGGCATAAGCAGTAGTAAATAGCACTGAGTTGGTTTTCAGCCACACGGGTCGACTAGGTAGTGACAACAGGACGGATTTCCAATCTGTTGCTGGGTTGTTACTTTCTTTCTTTTTTATCAAAGGCCGACCTGGGCCCTTGAAATTATGTAATCTTCAAAGTTTATTCACAGATAGTATTGCTATTTATATTATTAATTGAACGTAGGCAATTGAGCATAGGCACTGCATTTCCAGCAGTTTCACACTTGCGGTATAGTGAGAACACTGTGGTATAGTATAGCCTTATTCTTCCCACTGGGAAACAGCAGACCTGGGCAGATGGAACAGATTGGAATGTTTCCCTGAAGTGCTTCTTTGAGATCTACAAAACATCACTGTAGAGGCCTATGTGTTGCCCTTGTATGAGACTATTCTGGGTGGGAGGATCTTTTCCCATGTCTTGGTACATTACAAGCCAGTGAAATCGTTTCCAACCAATTTCCTTTCCACACCTTGCAGTCCACACCAGTCACACATGTTGGCCAGCATTTCTACCACCAGCAGTCACTGGTTCACCTGGCCTTCTCTGGTATCAACAACCCACCAGTACAAGACTCCCTCACACACTCAAATCATCTCCCACTGTAGTTGAAGCTGCAGTGTCTTGGGATCCTCTCCTTTTATTCACCATGGACTAGCTTTTGTTTTCATTTCCAGTACTTCAGAAAGGACCCAGTAGCACAGTTAGCGATACCTTTGGGTACACTGGGAAACATGTGAGTGCTTCTTCCAGCTTTGAAAGTGCCTTGCTGTTAAACAACATGCAGAGCTGGAGAACAGGGTTGGATTTGGCTGCTGGCAGATGCAAATTACCCCGCTTGCTTCTCTTACAGGGAACATGTTTGGGCTGGGGTTCTGGCTAAGTCTGTCACCAGCAGGATGTGGTGAAACAAATCGGTTTGGGGATTTGATCATTGCAGTTGGCGTGTGCTTAAAGAAGCTTTGCAATCAGTTCCAGGCCATTTAGCAACAGTTCATTTGAATGTAGCTTCAACTAACATAATCTGAAGTAAGATCCTTTGAATTGTGAGGGGAGAGTCTACTGCTTTCAGTACTGCTTTCAAAGACTTGTAGTTTTTGCTGAGCTGCTTATGTTATATAGCCTTGCAAATATGTCAATCTAGCAAATATGATTGAAATCATTACTAGATTAATTCAACAAACAAGAGATTTTTTTAGACTGAAAGGTAGCTTCTCAACAATGGAATTTATTCCTCTAACAGCATCAAGGTAGTTGAGGCCTGGTCAGTATCCTTCACCCTAAGACAATGCAATCTCCAGAAAGTGATCTCCTAGCTCTTGCAATTAATCATGGTCTTTATTATATGTCTTGGGGAACCGCTGGATCCGAGAAAATAGAAAAAAAAATTTGATGGCCTTTGGAGAGCCATAACATTTGTTGTAGACAGATCTTTTGGCATGCTGTAACAACTCTGCCAACCTCTAGATAAGTATGTCCAGTTCTTCACTGGGTTTGAGGTCCAAACCTTCAATGGCGTCAGTAAAGCTGGACTCCCATGACAAATTATTTGTTGGATAGTTGTCGAACAGCTTGAGCCCACTGTTACAAGGCCATGGCGAGCCAGATACTTGACTAGGTCAGACATATCTGAGAACTTGGGAGAGGACGTGCGTGGCTGGATGCTTACTTTGGATTTTCTCCAGGCCATGCCTTCATTACCTCTTGTTGTGAAAAGGTACCTTTTATACAGGCAGCTTCTGATTTTGCATGGGCCTCTGACAGATCTATATGAGCATTGGGATGACTCGAAAGATGATAAAGAACACTCTGACCTGACCTGCTCATGGCTGACAAAAAACAGCCATGAACAAGACATAGAATCATTACGTGACAGTTTGTGGGCAACTGTCCGATAGTGGGTAATCTTTTTTAGTTTTGTGTTTTGTAAATTTTATCTGGTTCCAGATATTAAACTTTTGCTGTTTCTTGAATGACAAGAAACCAGTTTTTATTTAAAAATTCATTTTTGATATAATTTTTAAAATTTCAACGCAATTTCTCACATGGCAACTAAAAACCCCACAAAAGAAAATCTCTTGAATGACAAACCACATCGGCGAAATTTGGAACTACATATCTAGCTGAAAGTTTCAGTTACCTATTTTATATAGTTTACTAGAGCTCAAAATGCAGTTTGCTAGTTCTGACAGTCTGGCGGATTATTGCGTAATATTTATGCGACAATTGACCAAAAAAAAGGCCTGTCTGGGAGGTATTACATGAGCCAAAATGGCGGAAAGGACGAGAGATGTATGGGGGAAAAAATAAACAAATCGGCGTCTGAAAATTTGTGACCGGCTTCAAAATAAAACGGCTACGTCGACTCTGTTTACACCTAACACGATTACCAGACGCCGAGGGATTTGTACACGTTTCGTAGGTGGCTTTCGTATGGTTTGTAAGCGTAATTAAACCTATGACCGTGGATACGCGGAAGCTTATTAGCCAGTGAGCTAATGTATACTAGTAGCTGTGCACTTTAATGAGATCATTAAAATCCGAATATTACCTAACAAACTATCTAGTTATATTTAGTTAGCTAAGTAATAGTGTTCAACGGACGTAACTCACTGCTGTGGGACATTTATGTAACATGGTCTTAATTCAGAAGTACCTGCACTATGTCATACTTTATTACAAGCACGCTTGTAGACCCGGGAGGCTAAAGTAGTTACCTATTAACACAGTGCCTTGTGGAGTAACATTTCGTTTAGCACTATAATGCGAAATTAATTGTTGCCAAACTGCGTGGCGTTAGTTGTTTTGTTTAAAACAATTAATAAATGTCGTAGATGTCCCAACAGTGTGCACGGTTGTTAGCATGACTACGGGTTTTTCGTACTGGGTTTGTCAGCCAATTTTGAGAGTGGGTGTGTTCGCACCTTGCAAAGCAGCGGCAATACATTGTTTAAATTAATACATAATTTTGACCACTGTCACCGTTACAAACGTAGTAAAATTACTCGTTTGTCGCAGGGTCAGTTATTTGTTGCCTAACAGGAAAAAAATCCACCTGTTGGGAAACCTCTGTTCACTACGCTGAATTTACAGCGGCGAATCTGGTGTTATTTCTCTATGATTGTTTCCCAGTTAAGTTAAAGGCGTAGCATGTCGCGTTTAACCCTGCATAAATATGGTCTATTTCTGTTGATATTATTGTCTGGTTCATATACTGCCAGGGTTTTCAGCGGGAGGCGATGTCGGGGGCTGGGGGTCGGGTGGAGTACTCGTGGAAGAGACACATCGCTGAGCAGTTAAAGCAGAGGGACCGTGTACAGAGGCAAGCCTTTGAGGAGATCATCCAACAATGTGAGAGTACCACTGGTCCGGCCTTCCTTCAGGATCATGACCACATCATGTGCAACCTTATCATGTGCTTCGTGATGGTTGGATTTAACTGAGAATAAGCCTACTGTTTTAGCATTTTTTTGTCTGTTATGTAGCCTAATATTAACATTTATTGTGGTCCAGTTATGGATTTCTCAGGCAATACAGACGTAAAGGTTTGTGTGCTAATGTATTTATAACCATCTTTTTGGCAGATAATCGTTTGCTGGAAAAGTCTGATTTACAAGCTGTTCTGTCAGAGAGACTCCATACAGACAAGTTTGATCACCAGAACAGACAAGACCTCAGGTAGGCCCTGGTCACAATTCCTCTTTTATCTTATTGCTGTAGCTACTGTTAAAATTAACCTCTAATTAAAGTATTTGCTTAGGCACACGCAATGAAGCCTAAGGGGTGGGATGTTTTAAGGCAGTGTGTGTGAGCATGGATTTGTTGTGCAGCCCTGGGGACCCCGGCCGCAGCGATGCCCTCATGCAGGAGATGGCTCAGATCCGGATCCGGCATCAAGAAGAGCTGACCGAGCTGCACAAGAAGCGGGGCGAGGTCTGTCTGACTGTACTCCGTCTGCACACGTGTCCTTGACTAGAGCAGTACATCCAATAACATTTCCCCCTGGATGAATCAGAGTTGATTAAAAGTTCAGATATGTCAAAACCGTGCTCGCCTGGTCGACATTGCAGATATGTTTCATTGTAATTTGGCTTTTTGTTCAGTTTTTCCTGGTATAATTTACAGAAGGCGCTGAGCTAGGCTGGTTCTTCTCTGCAAATCAAATCCATTTTGACGTATAATTTTTTAACTTTGAGCTGACGTGGCATATCCTGCAATCCAATCAACTGTTTCTCTTTAAAACAACCTTTAGGGCACATAATGGATTTCCCCGTATGAGTGTCTGTTTAAAAGCATCGATTATTGCTCTTGCCATTCCAAGTTGTTTTCTCTGACAGAAAAAATACTCAATAGCAGAAAAATCACTAATTGATTATGATTAAATTGATCTGATTGGTCTAATGTCAATGTGACGTTAGATGTCACTAATAAAATACAGTATTATAAATTATATTCTTGATTTCAGTTTGACCAGGACTTAAATTCCTGCAGCCTTTGGAAGCAGTGTCTTTCGCGTTCACATGTATAAAACGTTGTTCCTGAGACAGGAACATTTGCCGGCTATCGTCCTCTACAAAAGATAAGCGTGACAAATGATGTGGCTGTTAGCTGGCAAGTGGCCTGGCTCCAGTGCATGCAATATTTCTGTTTTGGTTTCCTAACTCGGTGTTTCGCACTCTGGCCTTGCAGTTTGAGTGCCGCAGAGCTTGTGTGGCGCTTGTGCTATTTTTCATGATTCTGTCGTATCTCTTCACAGCTGGCTCAAAATGTGATCCAGCTGAATAATCAGATGCAGTTGAAGGACAAACAGATTCAGAACAATGAAGCCAAGTGGGTCCCCTTATTTCTCTCTCCTCTCCTGTGTTGTGCTGAGTTTAGCGTGTGTGTGTTTCCCTGCCGTTGGACACGTATCTCACCCACCTGCTGGCTCTCCACAGGATGCTGGAATACCAGCAGCGGATTGCCGAGCTGGAGGGAGAGTGCAAAGAGCTGCGTTGCAGCCTGCAGGACCTGGAGCGCGCCAACGAGACGCTGAAGGACGAGTACTACGCCCTGCAGATCACGTTTAGCGCCCTGGAGGGGAAGCTGCGCCGCACGACCGAAGACAACCAGGAACTCGTCTCTCGCTGGATGGCCGAGAAGGCCCAGGAAGCCAACCGGCTCAATGCCGAGAATGAGAAGGACTGCAAGTAAGGGCGTGTCTGGGTCCTCATCCGCGGCCTAGGTTGTGCGCGCTGTCAGTGACTGACCTTTGCATGCAGTACTCTGAGTAAAGTTAATACGGCCGATAAGCTGTTTACATAAGGTTGTTTTACAGTAAGGGAACTGTACGGGGATATTCTTGTTTAAATGCAAAAGTGAGACAGTGAGTGATTAAAGTGGTTCAGGCTTTGTGCATGTGCGTTACATTAGGCCATGTATGTTAGTGGGCCTTGCAAAGACTCCTGGGGCAAACCCTGTAGAGGAAGCTGTTGTCATATGAACATGCGGGGCTGTTGTCAGGTTTATTTGTGATTTGTCCCTTTTATTTTAAGATAAAATAATTGCTATTGTGCAGGCCCATTTGAAAGTAGCATTTTTGCGTACCCAGACATCTGGACTGAAACTTATCTGTATATTAATTGGTAATGTGAATGTCTGTATTGTCTTAGTGTCTGTTGGCCAAGTTTAATGTTCGACGTATGTGCTCGGAGTGGGTTTTTATTTAATGGTAATTTTAAATATTTTTGTTACTGTGCTAGTTGTTTGCTCTGTCTCCTGGTTACAGGCGGCGACAAGCCAAACTGCAGAAGGAGTTGGCAGACGCAGCCAAGGAGCCCCTGCCGCATGATCCGTGAGTGTGTGTGTGTGTGTGTGAGTAAGTTCACCCATTTCCTGTTGGTTTGTGTGTGCTCACATGTTTGTATGCGTATATCCACGATACCGAAGTAAGTGATGTATTTGTTTCCATAGAGACGATGACATTGAGGTTCTGCCAGAAGATGCTACGGAGGCCGCAGCCACAGCAGAAACCTCGCCTGGTCGAGCAGTCACCCGCACTCCCAGGTTGGCCTACGGACAGGGACTTTGTTATAAATCTGATCTGGTTTTGGTGTGTCGTGGGCTCACTCTGCTCTGTTTCTCTCTTAGCAAACGGATCTCCCAGCCTCCCCAGGTGGGACTCCTGGACTCCATCTCCACCATATTTGGGTATGTCGTTGTTTTTTAGGAGGCAGGAGATCAGTAAGTGTCAGGGTTATTCTGCTTAGTCAAAACTTTCAGTGGGCTTTCTGTTTTTTCACTGCCTGCTCTGTGTTTCAGATCCCCTTATTGGTTGGTTGGGTGTGTGTGTATGTCCTTGCACATGGACGTGTGTATGAGTTCATCTCTCCGTTTTGCTTTAGCAGGCGTCGCTCTGTGAACAATTCCCCAGACAGTGCAGACACGCACACTGGGGTGTGTGTGGAGTCCCGCGTCCCTTCCACTGCCCTTCACGTATTTGTAAGTTTTAAACCGAATATGACATTCAACACATCCAATAACCAAGGTCTGTGAGACATATTGCCATTTAAGAGCAGAGCCAACGAAACTCCAGTTCTTGCAGTCCGTGAGGACTGTATTTTGACATCCCTCGGTTAAGTTATTAGAGAGGAACCAGAGGGTTGAGCATGTGGATGCGTGTGTATAATGTACGTGTGTCTGTCTGCAGGACGCCCATGACGGCGAGGTGAATGCAGTGCGCTTTAGTCCCGGATCACGCCTCCTGGCCACTGGGGGAATGGACCGGAGAGTCAAGCTCTGGGAGGTGGTCTCGGGTACGATTCACTCCGGGTTGCTGGAGTTGCATATCCAGTCTGATCCTCGGGCCTGGCCCGTCCAGTCCCTCTACACCTGGAGGCCCTTGCCTTTCTCCCAGAATGTTCAGGCTCCCTGGTGTTGGATGTGGGGATAGATTGGATAGAATTCCAGCCCTGCAAACGTTTCCAGTAAACAAAGGAGACTGTGTTGATGGGCATCCAGCACAGTCAATTGGCGGAAAGTTTAGAGTCTTGGTCGTAAACTAGAGCCCGATCTCTTGGCTATTTATTTTAAATTTTTGCTAACTAATGCTAACTTGCTAACATGCCTTCTGGATGTCCAGTGTTTGTGTGTGTTTTGTGGATAACACTCACTGACTTCTATATGCAGGTCGCTGTGAGTTTAAAGGGGCACTGACTGGCAGCAACGCCGGCATCACCAGCATTGAGTTCGACAGTGCTGTGAGTATCCCGTCTCCGCAGCCTGTAGTCAACATTGGGTGTCGGAACTTCTAGAAGTGGTTATAGACACCCAGTACGGCATCCCAGCTACAGTATGGGACACAGCGGTATTACAGTTCCAGTTAAATTTTGTATTGAGGCTCCCGAAGTCATTACATTAACAACAGTTATTGCAGAGTTAGCAAGGTAGCTATATTGTGATTTGCAATGTAATAATCTTTTAGTTAAAACAAAGTATTAAAATCCTCACTTCCCCGATGACTCTATCGTATGAGGAGCATTTTGGTGCAGACAGTTGGCCCTTAATCAGTTAATCCAGTGTTTGAGACTTTCTTGGCAGTGTAAATAAGTATTGAGCACCTATATTGACCTGGGTGGTGGTGTAATTTAACAGTGAGTTGTAAGGTTTGTGGGTGTGGTGAAGACTTCATGGCCTCGCATGTCTCTCCTTCCCAGGGCTCCTGCCTACTCGCTGCCTCTAATGACTTTGCCAGCAGGATATGGACTGTCGATGACTACCGGCTGCGAGTAAGTGTTGTCCCGGATGGTGTAAATCGTTTGATAATTGAGGGGGCCTAAATTCCTCCTGATACTGTGGGCCTGGGTTGGCCACCCCTGCCCTAGAGCTTAGTTTTAAATCGAGTTCCGTACAGTTATTCGGGTTGTAGTCGGATCACACTGATGTGGGAGATCTTGTCTTGGTTGGATGAGGTGTATAGTTTTATTTCTGAAACCATGATGTGTCTGCGTTGGCGTGCAAGTGATGGATTATTCCGTCAGCCAGCCTCATTTAAAATCTTGGATCATCGAGACGTAGGAACTATTGTTACAGTTCCCGTGAGCATCATTGAGGTAGGAGGGTTTTGACTGTGAGGACGAAGTGGAGCAGAGCTCTGTGAGGAGATGCATGTTCTGGGTAGTTGCACATTGAGTGGGGCATTAATCCTCAGGTTTCGCCCTCTCGTTCCCACAGCATACACTTACAGGACACAGTGGCAAGGTGCTGTCTGCTCGTTTTCTCCTGGACAACGCGCGCATTGTCTCTGGAAGCTATGACCGCACACTCAAACTTTGGGATCTGCGCAGCAAAGTCTGTAAGAAATGAACCGTCCCTCTGTCCTTTAATTTCCTTATCTCTTTCTTCTTCTCGCTCTTAGAGTTTGTGTTGAACTCTTCAATCCATTGATTACCATGTTGAGCATGCTGTCTGACAACTGATTTTGTTTGGGCTATTTCTGTAACACATGTATAAGCTCATAAAGGTGATTCTGTCTCTCAGGTATGAAAACGGTGTTTGCTGGCTCCAGCTGTAATGATATTGTCTGCACGGAGCAGTGTGTTATGAGCGGCCACTTTGATAAGAAAGTGCGTTTCTGGGACATTAGGTGAGCCTGCCTGTAGAATATTGCATAGATCTCTGACAGAGCTGGTTACTGTAAAGTTTCTGATACTCTCTGCGAGTTTGGACCTGAATGGTGCTGTCTGTGGGGACCAGGGCAGAGAGCATTGTGCAGGAGCTGGAGCTGCTGGGCCGGGTCACGTCACTAGACCTGAACCACGACCGGACCGAGCTCCTCACCTGCTCCCGTGATGACCTGTTGAAGATCATCGACCTGCGTAGCAATGCTGTGCGACAGAGCTTCAGGTAAGGCTTTGTGACTGCATTTGGAGGTTATGGCCCCACTCTCGAGGCTTCCCTTCCAAACAGGGTGTCTGTCTTTCTCTCACCAGTGCCGAGGGGTTTAAGTGCGGCTCAGACTGGACCAGGGTGACCTTCAGGTGAGACTGCATATGTGTTCTTCTGCGAGTAGCCACTCCCTTTCCTGTCTGCTCTGTATGAGTTGTGCTATGGCTCTTTTGTGTAGGGATGGTGAGCTTGTGGTAACGCTGTGCTCCTTGTGACTGCCACTAGTGTGTGTCTGTGTTGCTGTAAGACGGAATATAATGATTTTGCCATGTTTGTGTGACTGTATAAGAGGTGTGTGTGTGTGTGTGTGTGTGTGCTATTTAAGCGAGCACGCAACTGTTAGGTAAACACAAAAAAAATTAAAAAAATTTTTATGCAAGATTTTCAAAC
>JAOVYW010000038.1:3575749-3592753 GCA_025775045.1 Hiodon tergisus | reverse complement strand
CAAACAAAATTCCTTAATGTGATAAAGGACAAAGGAAAAAATATCCAATTATCAAGTTTGTCGTCAGGTTGCTTCTCTCAGAATCAAGCTATACCCTATTCATCTACACAGTAATTTCATACGGAACGATAAGATCCCAGTAATTTGAAATGCTTGAATTTGCCTCTTGAACAGCATATCATATTTAACAGATTTATAGCTACCACTCTGAATAGGTTTAGAAACTTTGGTCAATTTTTAGCTGCTCAATAGGTTTTAGGAGTGATTTCAATATTAAACAGGCTAAAGAGTTATCTGTGCTCGTTCAGAACCTTGTCAAAGTGGTGACGGAGTAAAGGAACAGGTTACTGTGATGCATTGGGTGATATAGACATCCGTGCTGTGGTATAAAACATTCCTCCACAGAAAGGGAATATTGAAAATGATCAGCATCTTTAAAGCCATTGTGAATTTCAGTTTCGGCCATGTGGATTGATCTGGAGTGTCAGTCCAACTTGAGGATCAGCACCTGAAGAGGTTCATCAACATCTGCTTTAGGTCACACCCACGTATGCTGCTTACCTGCTCCTCTCTCGTCAGGGACCACTCCCGGTGAATCTCGCTCGCGAGGGTCTCCGGTACCTGGCCCATCGTGCCACGGGCGCTTGCGGGGAGGCAGGGAGGCCATGTCCATACCCTGCAAAGAGGAGGAGCGCTCCCTGCTTGCCGGAGAAGGGCTGTCGCGTGGGCCAAGGTCCGGTCGCGGTCCCTCCCTGTAGACGTCATGGGCTAGAAGCACAGACACACAAATCAACACTCTGCTCGACGCCACTTAACATCGGCCTCCTCCTGCCACGTCCCGAACCCAAACTTACGCTGATCTCGTCCCCCGTCCCAGCCCTCCGCGTTCCGTCCTCCTTCGTAATGAGGGGGGAACTCATCAGGGGTGGGGAGGAGTCCCTTCCTACCACCTTGACAGAAAGTATATGGGATCAGTTAGGCCACTGGACAAACAAGAGGACTCCTCTGCAGCATCAGTTTTAGTGCACAACCCAAAACCTCTCACCTCCTCGGGACCCCCCTGCACGGCCTCTTCCTCTGCCTCCACTGTCCCAACCTCGACCCGTCTCCTCGACAGGGTCGAAGGCCTCATCCCCTCCAAAATCATCCGGGAACCCCCGGCTTCCCCCCCGGCCCGGGCCACCCCTTCGAAACCTGTAGAGACACAGGTCGCGCTCATTCTGTGTGTGTGTGTGTGTGTGTGTGTCTCAGAAAAATAAGCAATGACACACTAATACTGCGATGGATTACTATAAGCGCTCAATCATGATTGAAGACTGCAGAGTTATGTGAACTTAAGAGGGTGTAGTGAACAGCGCATACAAGTACTCAAGAGTTTGTCTGTAATCCTTGCATCTGGCATGCCAGTCAAGAGTGAAAATGTGTAGTTGAAGAAACCACATTTTAAAGCAATGGACCCAAAAAATATGGGCACTTCAATATATTCGCTCCTGCCAATCACATAACATACAGTAATCAGCTTATGTTTCCTGAAAGCCAGGAAACTGAACCAGAAAACACCAAGAGGCCCACGGACTAAGTGAAAAATATTTGTTCCATTGACAGTCGTTCCTCAAATCCCGATTTGAATGGCAGTACTACTATGATGGGGTTTCCATGCGTTAACTACACTTAACTGACTGCATTTTTAACCTATAATCTTGGCTAGAAAATTTCTTGCAGATTTTGCAGTTACATCATAATCCTTTAAATAGTGTGGAATGATTGTACTGTAGCTAATGCGTTTGAGAGACTTACGTTTCGTCTGAATCCTGGCTGTGCCGGGGGGTGTGCGAGGGCCGCCTCTGCTCCCTCTGCCTCTGGTCAAATTCTTCCACAGGACCTTCGTAACTGTCAAACCTGCAGGCATAACCCACAAATCAAAAGCCTGCGGTGTTGTCAATGCTCAATACAGCCTTTCTCTGGAGAGAAAACTCCCAAGTGGTAATCGCCGTGAGCAGACTGGGTGTCAGAAATATTTGGTTAGATAACCATGGGTGAACCACAAAGCGGGTCAGGATCAGAATTTAACTAAAGATTTTGTGGGTCGAGTCTAAGTCAAACCCATTTCAATTTTTTATATTTACGAATTTATTTTTTAGCCAGCGGAAGTATGGCAGCTTAATAGTGAAAGAGTTACGTGTGAGTTAAGTGTGATGAGTTCATTAATTAAACCTGCTCGTCTATTTTGAAAGAAAGATGCCTTAGGCTTGAGGTGAGGTGGTTTGGGTGAAAGGCACACACCTCTCTTCTCTACGACCCCGGAATCGCGTCTCCTCTGCATCTCGTTGGAAGCGTTCCTCGGAGCCACGGTGGGACTCCCATTTCCCTGCTGCAGCCCCTCTGTGGCCGCGGGCGTCCCCTGGGTAGTCCTGCCGCTGCTGCTGGGGCCTCCATCCTTCTTCTCCACGCGTGTGATATCGCTCATCCACCCCCTCGTATTCAGGGGGCCCGCGGCGGCCTTCGCGAGACTCCGGCCAGTATGCCCCACCTCTGTCTGCGCCTTGTTCTGGTCCCCCTGGCCCCTGGCGATCAGGAGGGGGTCCCAGGTGGTGGTTCAGGGGCCCGCGACCATCTCCTGAGAAAATGGCAGTTAGTCACTTCAGTCCCATTTATACAAAACCCTGCATATCAACACTAAGTCCCAGGGAGCACACCATGTGTAGGACATTTAGAATGTGTCCAAGTAGGGACCTCAGACACCTCATACACATCGACAGGACAAAATAAATATAGAGGTGCCAGGATGCCAGTAATATCTTCCTACCTTTGGAATTGGGTCCCTGAGATGCCATCCCAGGCATCATGGTCTGTGGACCAGGACTCTGGCCAACCAGAAAAAGTTTATCTCAGAGTTTATTAAACAATGGTCCATGAACTACATGACACATGTACATACATATATATGCTTAATTTATCTGTAGACCTACCAATGGAAGACTAATTAAATGCACTTTACAATTAATATCAGTTGAATTACATCACAAGATGTGTGTGTGTGTATATTATATATATATATATATATAATACAATGTAATGGTGCAAAAATTATTTTTGATTCCTGCCAAGATGCTGCTTACATTTATTATCTTAATTGTAGATATACTGATAGTCTGAGTGTTACACCTTGACCTGAACCAGACAAAGTTCTCGATTCTAGACATTATGTACGCAGTTTTCTGAACATTAGCTACAGATAATGCCCAACGTCGAACAAAATATTTGTAATTAAACAGAAAAAAAAGACCTCAGAAAATACTTGGTCACACATTTAAGATCACACAACCATACAACATCACTGGAGATTTTGTTTAATATCCGGAGGTCAAAATGTCAGCGATAGCCCCGTATCCCAGAACTTTTGCAACGCCAATGAGATAGAAGTTAACAAAATTGCAAATCTCCCGCTAAACCCTCACTGCCCCCAGACTCAACTGGAGTGAGATTAGGAAACAAGATTCAATTAATCTAGTCCATATGTTTTATGCTCGTGTTGAACCAATATCAGTCTATTACTAACTCACCTGGTTAAATTGCCCTCTTGATCCATCACCCAACAGTGGAGATTTGCCCTGCTGCATGAATGACGGATGTCCTTGCATGTTGCCAGGGGATGCCTGCATGTTACCCGGAGGTGCCTGCATGTTGCCAGGAGGTCCATGAATGTTACCAGAAGAAGACTGCATGTTACCTGGGGGCCCATGCATGTTGCTGGGGGGTCCGTGCATGTTTCCATGAGGTCCATGCATGTTACCCATGCCTGGCATATTGCCATGTGTCCTAGGGGGGTTCTGCTGGCCATGCATTGGCGGGCCCATCATGCCTCCCTGTAATGGGGGTCCTTGGTGGCCCATCATGTTGCCCTGGTTTGGGGGGCCCCGCATGTCCTGAGGCATCATGCCCCCTTGAGGTGGGGCCCCCTGATTGTCCCTAGGTCCCATTCCTCGTGGTAGAGGCATCATGTTGCTAGTTGGCCCCGGAGGGCCCTGCATTCCTCCTTGAGGAAGTCCAGTCATTCCTCTTGACCCAGGGGGTATTCCTGGGGGAGCATGAGGGCCCTTATTCACCTGCATTCCGTGTGGCCCTTGTGGCCCCATGTGTCTAAGCGGCCCTGGATGCCTCTGCAAGCCTTGGGGGCCGTGCATGTCTGGTGGCCCCATGTAGCCCTGAGGGGGTCCCTGGTGAAGCTGTGGCCCAGGGGGACCCATTTGGCCCTGAGGCATGTAAGGGCCTTGAGGCCCCCCAGGGCCCATTGGTGGCATATTATGGGGAATTTGCTGTGGAGGGAGAGACTGAGCAAATCCTTGAGGAGGTGGGGGCATGGGTCCCTGGCCAGGGAAAGACTGCATCGTCCCCTGCTGGCCTCCAGGGGGAGGTGCACCTTGTTCCGACTGCTTCTGAGCAAGACGCTCAATCTTAAGTTGCTGGAGGATGAAAAGCAATTATCCCCGTTAAAAGTCATGTCAACATTATTGAGGTTGTTCATTTTCTTCGAAGACTTTTATTCAATCTTTTGTGACTAAATGGTATGGTTCCTGCAGCTGAATATGTCCTCACCTCTAACAGCAGGGGGTTGGTGTACTGCAAGGCAGCCATCTCTTGCTCAATCTCTGCCTGAGTCTTCTTCTTACCATCAACCTTCTTCTCATCTTTCCTCTCTTTGGGCAGCTCTCCAGGTGGCAGGGCAGGAACTTTATTTTCTGCCCATGCCTGGCAAAACGGATAAAAGTTTAATGAGGATGAATGGACCCAGACACTCGACAAGAGAATTAACCAGAACTCTCCAATGCCCAAGCAGTACCTGCTGGAATTGAGCTGGAATAGGCTTGGCATAGGGAACTTTTTTCTGTGGGACTTTCTTCTGGTCCTTCTGCATAACCTCCTCCATCCCCCAGTCAAGCCCAGGTATGGTCATCTCCACCTCAGCTGTGGCCTCTTTACCTGGTGAAACAAACTACATGACCCAGAGCCCACTACCAGACTAAACCAATCCCATGAGAGGATTTTTAAAAATTCAAGTCTTAATATCATAATTGTTTGGGTATTTAAACATTGTGTTTAGTTTGAGTAAGCAGTAATTTCATTTTGTTGACTCCTCTCACCACTCTGCTCCTGCTCCATGGCCACCTTCAGTTGCTCAGGAATGCCCATGCCTGGGATAGCAGCCAGGCTGTTGGGCTCCATGTCATCTGCACAAGATAACAGAGTTAATGGGGGGGGTGAAGATCCGTATGGAGAAGATAAGCACTTACTATAACAATATCCCACACCACCCTCTATTTGTGAAAAACATATTTCACAACATTGATAAAATGACCTATTCATCCTTTTCTTCCTCCAGGCAAACTCACCATATTCTACACCATCCTCTGACATCCCTGGAAGCAAATTCAAGTTGTAACGATCACGCATCTTGTCCCCGGGCCGATTTCTGGTCCAGAATTTACTGTGTGGAAAATTCAGAAGTCAGCAGAAACGGCGGTAACGTAGACTGTCCATTATGGTCATGGAAACGAGAGGTGTCCCTTTCAACCCACCTGGTGTGATCATTGGATCCAGAGCACAGGATGTGCCCAAGTGGGTGCCAAGCCAAACTCCATATCATCCCTTCGTGGGCCATCTCCATGCCGCCTACCTCCTTCTCCACCCTGCTCACAAACGCGTGACTATTCAGCACATCTGTACCCTCCCAATGTTAAACCACTCATCACCTGGAGGTTGAGAACTTCAAAAATAAATTTCATTTGATGCCTTTAAAAAACTTAGCAGTGGTGCAGTCTTCTGAGAAAGGCGGAAAAGGATCAAATTACTTTCTATGAACGAAGCAAGTTAAACTCAAAGTGGAACCCTGTGCAATACACTCCTGGAATAACACTTAATGTGCTATACATCTGGAAAGCAGACGGCAATTTAGCGTTCCTCATCAAAACAATTTTAAAATGTGAAAAGCAGTCTGCCACCCGCAAGAATTTTGGGATGGCTAAAGATAATGGCAGTCCATTGTCAGTACGCAAGTTTGAACGGTTCCTCTTACCCTGCATTCCAGAAGAGGAGGGATCCATCAGAGCCCCCACTAGCAAACAGACCTTCATGGACAGGATGCCAAGCCACAGCTACATACAAGAGCACGACAGATACACGTACACAGTTATAACTGGGGTATAAAGAAAAAAAACTTTAAAAAGCATAGCTTCTTTACTAAATAACTGACCACAGTCCTGGGGGCAGGAGTGTTGGGGTAATACTGTGGGTGCAAGTGAATATCGGCTACCCCTTTACTGACCTGTGGCTTCTTTTTTATGGCCCCTGAAGACTTGCAACTCCTCCTTCAAGTTGCGAATGTCGAAAAGTTTGCACAAGTGGTCACGAGAGGCAGTCAGCAGCCAATTTCCATTGAGGTTCCACTTGACCTCCATCACTGTGTTTTTGTGGGCGTGTCTGTGGGTGGGAGGGCATTCGATTACAACTATTACAGCCAGTTTTACTCGCTGCAAGTCAGCAGGAAGACGGTCAGAAGCAGCATCCCAGGGTGGAAAAGCATCTCTGTCGTTACAGATCTACAGCCAGATTCAACTCTCAGCACACTGGCAACCTAAATCTGAACCGTGACATACCAGTCCTAGGAGGTAAACTGAAGTTTTACCATTTGACAAAAGGGATGACAAATGCTATTTTTAAAACTTACAGTGTGGCCAGGCTCTGCCCCGTCTTTGGATCCCAGAATTTGATTGGCTGTTGGCTGTCCTTGCTGCCTGACACCACCAGGCCCTTGGTGGGATGCCAGTCCACACACTTGACATCAGCACCATGACCTACACGGGGGGGCAACAAAAAAGTCTGGACAAAGAAAGGACCAGCACACTCAAAGCAACCTGATCTTTAAGAGCCCATTTATGAATTCATATGTACCTTTCACCATGTGCAGAATGACCACCGTTTCAGAGAGAATCGGTTCTACATTTGCCATTGAGACTGATGCAGTCATTCTGTTTTTGTACTTGGTTCTGAAATGAATTCTACAACTGCAGGCAACAATGTCCCCGCCTACAGCAAGTAAGAGGGTCAACCTATGGTAGTGCGTTATTCTCCATGTGTGTGTGAAGAGCACTTTGGTTTCCATTGCACCCAATACCATTCACATGCAATGTCCCCGCCTACACCAAGTTAGAGGGTCAACCCATGGAAGTGCATTATCATTCTCCGTGTGTGTGTGAAGAGCATTCTGGTTTCCATTACACCCAATACCATTCACATGCAATGTTATACGTCGGCAGCAATGCGTTATGTAAAATGTATTTTAAAAAAGTTACAAAATGGCATAAAAATAGTAACACAAAAGGATAAAAATTACAAAGGGTTTAACCTCCGAAACCTCGCCATTTTGGAGAAGACTTCTATACTATCTCCAACTGTTAATCTTCTATAAAACGTTTTAATTAGTTGAGTATCAAGATCGAGATGAGATATTTATGATTCAACTTGTTCAACTAGCTCGCTTGAAATCTGGTGATCAAATGTCCTTGTATATGTACATTCATTATTATTTTAAGTCATTTGCAAATAATCCTCTGATTTGAAGACCCAACCAACATTTGATGATCAATTTATGGTTAACATTGAAGTTATATCTGAACTTTTTTTTAAATGACAAATAAGATGCCTATTTGTGATTTATTTAAAGTCTTACTATAAATCATTGTGTGAAATTCGTTTCAGTTTATGTTCCCTAATTAAATAGCTAGTTAGAATGTTTTGCTTGTGGTTCTAAAAGACGCCGCGACTCTGGTGACCAGCTGAATGAGCACTAACTCGACACACACGGGACCTGAAAGACCAGAGGTTCACCAGTCCTTCATCTCGATCCTCGTTCATGCATGCAACCAAATCTCAATGTTGAATTCCTATCTGCTGATCGTAAAAAAATAAACACGCTGTAGTTAAATTTGTACTTTAAAAAATAAAAATAAATAATTTGTCCCTAGGGTTCCATTCCCACCCCCAAATTAATTATAACTGGGAAAAAATTAAAAATAAAAATAAAAAAGACATTAAAAATTAGTGTGACATTTCCACAGATAGAAACCATGTACCTGTTGCCCTTTGCTTAGGTTTTCCGTAAATTTGTAATCGGCAACTACGCGTTCAAGCACAGGGCAACAAGGAAGTCGAGAGTGATTTTGCAAACCCACAAATCGGGGCATGAAGCAGATACGGATCATAGGGCTCAATCTGCGCTCTGGGAAATTTGATCCCCTCCTGTGGTTTGCTACAAATCTTTGAGGAGTTGCACTGAAATGCATGTTTAAAAATTCTAGCTTTACAGCAGCGTATATGACTGCAGGATTAAAGTATACGAAAATAAAATTGGGTGGGAAAACGAAAAAAATTCCCGAGAGGCATTTTAGTAGAGCGTTCAGCTTTCAACCAATGCATTCAGGTCAGCTGCAAAGCGACAGAGCTGTCGTACAGATCCCTTTTACTTGAAAACACCATACAGCAATTGCCGTTTATTCCTTTTAACTTTAACTTATCACTATACAAAGTATTCAGCTATTGCTCTCAAATAGGGATACTGACTACTATGAAGAAAGTTGTGATGGACATTGAAAGCCAAAAATATACACAAGAACATTTAGGGACAAGTATATGATTTAAAATTGTTTAAAGATGAATTAGCACATTTGTTGTGTACAACTATATAACCAGGCCCACAGAACGTTGTTCACAGTACAGAGTGGATTATAAATCCAAGAACAGCAATACCACCAGTCCGAGTGGCGTTTGAGAGATATCACAGATGATTCTCACATTTTAGTGGATGGTTTGCACTAAACGGCAAAAAAAGAAAGAAAAAAGTGGAGTGCACCACATCAGTTCTGCTGTACACGTCTGCTCTTCTGTATGAGGAGGGGAAAAGTTTGTAAAATCTGTAAAACTAATTGGTAAAGACACCTCACTTTCACAGTGAGGAAGGAGTGGGTTAAGTGTGAATTTTCTTCAGTCAAATTATTCACTTACTAATTTCCATTTTTAAAAAGTGGGGGGGGAAAAAACACACTTACATGTATATTTAAATACCAACAAAACTCTTACATTTACTGTAAAAAATTAAATAAAAATCTTTACCCATTAGAAAGAGAGAATTTAGAAACCAAGATATGTAGTTCTTTCTTGAACAGGTTTTACTTTAATGGTCGATGAAAGAAATCGTGCTGGGTTTCATCTGTGATCATCACATGAATCCAGAACCTCAGACACAATACAACCCCCTCTAGGGACTTCCAAAATTCTGTCTCACACTCAGATAATAATCTTGGCACAAATTCCTTGCTGTAAAATGTTTTGCATTTACAGTAAAGGCAATTCAATTGACCCGAGACGGACATGTCTCTGGATGTTCATTGTATGAGAGGTTTTCCATAGCAGTGTAATTGTTTGGAAAGGAAATAAGCATTAGGTTTAAACTACGAAAAAAGACCCAG
Organism: Hiodon tergisus; assembly: GCA_025775045.1. Lineage (NCBI taxonomy): Eukaryota > Metazoa > Chordata > Actinopteri > Hiodontiformes > Hiodontidae > Hiodon > Hiodon tergisus. Next base: position 3,583,232 of record JAOVYW010000038.1, on the reverse strand, counting down.
ATAACCCCACCCCTTACACAAAGGGAGGAATAAAGAACAGGAGGCACTTCTCTGCTTTTGTCAAAGTTCTCATCCCCGGGCCAAACAGTAAAAGAGTACTTAAGAACACAGCTTCCCCTAATGGAGATAAAACGCCACTGCACCTACAGTAATTCAGATAAAGGACACTCCAGAAAAGAAAAGCATTTCAGTTTAAACTAAATGTGCAGATTGTCAGAAAAGCAAAAACTACCAGCCATTCTGAAATACCAAAACTAAATGTGTACTAATAAATATGAGCTGACCTATATACGTTTGCTGCAATGTAACAAAGGCAGAGAGAGATGGATCTTCTTCAATGTGTGTCTCAGAAGGATCCTTAAAATATCACCTCATCTGTAGCTTTGTTGGTAAGATTATTTTTAAATTGAATGACCAAATTTTGTCTTAAAGTGAGGGCCACCACCAGGAATGAAGGAGAAATATTGAACAATTAAGAAATCCTGGGCTGTTTGCGACTGCCAAGCACCGATTACCGCACAGCACTATTCCAACTTTCTCCAAAGCAAAGCTTACTATACTCCAGACAGCAGCTAACATGGCCCATTACTACTCCACAGACGGACTTTAATTAAACATGATGAATTGGGTCCGGTTTATTTAAAATATATATTTAAAAAGGACTAATATTTCTAAACCCATTTAAATTGCATAGAGAATGTAATTCAAAACAACATGACATTTACACAGATTTCCCAAATATGCATCATTATCAATTAATGCAAAATACAAACCTGCCAGTTTTTTATAACTTTCACACACTGCAGCAAACAGTTCCTTAACAACTCACTAGGGGGTACTCAAAAATCAAACATAAGCAGAAATGACTGAAGACTTTCGTAACTAAAATTACCACCATTACTATAAGAATGAAGAAGATATTTTTTCCAACTTACACAACTTCCTACTCATTCTACTGAATCACACAATCATTTCAATAATATGCTGCAAAGCGTTCCATCAGGGATGCTAGAATTTGTTTTGAGATGTCAAAGGTCAATGGTTGGTATAAGCAGACAGTCCAACATTTTGGTCTGAAAGGGGCCACAGTTTTATTCGGCCGATATATAACGTAACAAAGCGCTTACATAAAATTGCTTCTTACAAAAACAGTGAAATAATCCATCAGTCCAGAATTACAAGGTACAGATTAATGCACATGTGAATTGTGAGCAATATGTCCTAAACTTGTAGTGAGTACCTGTTAATCGTTTTTTAACTCGGGCTAAATAACTTACCAACTGTTGAGGCAAAGTAAGGCCATGCACCTCTAAATACTGGAATGCGATTATTCAAAATGTTTAGACTAGAGAAATAGCCTTTTCTCAGACGTGTCCGTGGATTGATGTCTACTTTGCATTTATTTAAGAAACAGCCTGCCGTCTCCCCTTTCGATTTCAGTCATTTCATTTTTCTGCTTCTGCTAGCTTACTAGCCCGTAACAGCTAGCCGGCCGGCCAGTGTCCACGTTGGCAAAGGATGAAAATCGGCACAATAGCTGCGATTGAACCGGTCACGGAAGGTCTAAATAGTTGCCTTCCCCAAGCGAGGTCTGTCACTCCTGAAATACTTGAGTGTTCTAACCAATGATCCTAAGCAGCAGGGGTGTCAGCTGAATGTAAAATGTACTTCAGGCATGCTTTCTGATAAAGGATAAATAGAATAAGTAAAACTTTTAAACAGTTGTACAGAAGAGATGGCTGCAATGAGGCATTGGAGTAATTACACGGGTATGTGGCGCTAAATGGGTTGTGTGTGTTGTGTAGAGAAGTGTGCATGTTCGCGGTTGTCTATGGCGGTTGCATTTGTGTGCAAAAACATGTCAGGGTGTGCATTATTGTGCCCAAGGAAAAACGCATGTATGTGTAATGCATTCAGTTGCCGGAAATCCTGTCACATGCACTGAGATAAGCATGTGAATGAGTAATGAGATGAATGTATGAAGGAGTGCACACACATGCAGATAAGTGCTGAATGAGTCATGATCAATGAGATGGGGTAGTGTATAAAAGGTATGCACTTCACATGTGTGTAGATGTATGTAGATATGCACATGGTTGTCGGAAGGTTTGCATGTGTGGATTTGTAGTGTGAGCAATGCAAGTGTACATGTATATAAATACTAGGTTTGTAATTGAGAGAAGTTGTGCATGTAATGTGCATACATTCACAAACAGTTTTCTGAAACGTGCATTTGCGCATGTTAACGCTGGTTCCAGAGTGCTTAATATTCTTGTGTGTGTACATGTAATAAGATAGATGCACTGTTGTTGTATTTCAATGATGGCAGCAAGTGTGACCAATCAGAAGTGTGTTGTGTAAAAGAGTCCTATTTCTAATTATACTTGTAAGAAAATCGAAGTATGTGGCAAGACGTTCAGGCATTCAAATAAGGTCATAAGCTGAGCCTACACAAAGAGATAAGCACTTGTGTGTGCATTAAATGTGCTTTGGTGGTGTGCGACATACATTAATGCAACACGCGTGTTTGCAACAAGGCACCCTTCCGCTGGTGTGTTTGTGTGTAAAAAGATCATACCTCTCAGGATCCTCTCTTCATGACAGCGCAGAAAGTCCCAGATGCGAACAGTTCCATCATCGGAGCAAGTGGCAAATTTATTATCCGTGGGGGAGAAACTGAAGACACAGCAGGGAGAGAATCAACATTGCACGGAGAGCCAGCTGGCCTCCCAGAGGTTAAGACAGACGAGTTACGCACAGGTGTGTCACAGTAACGAGGGCTAAGCCAATGAGCCCCTTTGAAGCAAACACAAAGGGAGCCCCTACACCGGTCCCCCTCAGGGCTCACGTATGTCTGATATACGTTCCTCATGGAGCTGGAGAAACAGGCTCCACTGCAGAGCCAAAAGTGCAAAAAAAAGGAACAGCATTTCATGCTGCTGGCTTAAACATTAGAAATACTACAGGGGTTTATTATTCAGCTAAATCTATAACTGTCCTGTGTCCCCATAAAAAGGTGTCACAATTTTACTGTTCTTTTATTACAACTGCTTGCAGGAGACTCCATGTGGAAACAAATCTCAAAGCAAATTATATACAGAGTTCTATATATCAATGCCTTCTCAGGGGGAAAGGAAAAAAACAAAAAAACAATGCTGGTTAAATGTTCTTCATTTGTAAGTATAATTGGTCATTTGCGAGAGAAATGTACACGTTTCCCAGTTGTGCCCGAGTGGTGTTTCGCTGGCATGATGAGGTAAAGGCAGGTTACAGTAGTACTGCTAAAAAACACAGAGCAGTTGACTGATGAATCACAGAGCGTTGCACTAGATTAAAAAACTGCAAGACCATATTTGGAGAACCACAGTGAAAGAATGTAACGTCCCCTTCAATTGGTGGGCAATAGATTATGTGCTCCAGTTCGTGTTGGTTTTCTTATTTATTACATTGAACGTGGAAAACCCCTATTTTTCACTTAAACCGTCCGAATTGTCCCAACCTATAAACCAGACCATTCAGTTTTTTTTTTTTTTTTTGGGTCCAATCAAAATGGGCCCAAATCGTGGGGGCCCACGGAGATGCTTCAGTCACACAAAAGGCTTCGTGAACACCCATCATCCCAATGTGGAAGGCGTGTAAACTACTGCACTACTCGGACCTCAATTCAGTGCACTTGAGGTAGATTCAACTTTTTTGTTTTTAATTAATGGTGCCCGTGCAGGTGGAAACAGTGGGAAAGCAGACTTAAGACAGAACCACAGAACAACGTGTTGGTCTGACTTCAGGTCAGACAGAAAAGGGGAATTGTAAGCACAGCTGCTGAGACTGGCAGTGAGAAAACATGGGGGAAAGGGGGACTCCTCCGCAAACAGACTGAGTGTGTGAGCCCCAAGGTTTCTAGCCCTAGATGTGCAAGCTCCCATGTGTCATACTGGTGACTCATGTGTCAGACTGCAGGGAGAGGGTGACTTTAATAATGTACCACATTTTCAGCTTAATGTAGAATCACCCCTACTTCCACTGGCCGAGTGAGCATTTCTGTCTTAGCCTTCCAGTTTCCCTCAGGTCAACTTACTAATATAACTTTTGTAAGTATGTCAACAAAAACACTTTATTTAAAACTAAAAACCTTTCTGTACATAACAATTAAGTATAAAAAAGCAAAATACATAACTCAAGACCAATAGGGCAATATAAATGAATGAAGAGTTGCAAAAACAGCAAACAGTAAATCTGTTATGAGCAGTCATGTGAGACAACATAGAGCAGCACTGTGCGAGGTGTATCAGGACAGAGATGGCGCCACACAGGCTTGCCCAGCACCCCCTGCAGGCAAGGGTCTTACAGTGCAGGCCGTGGCCCATTCCACACGCCGGGAACAGTAACAGGCTTGGAATAACTACAGAAAATGTGAGATTGGGTATAGACCTGGCCTCTCTAATCGCCTCCTTGTGTGCCTGGAACATCTTGACGTTGTTCATGTTGGACTGCCAGTACTTGACGTAGCCTCCATGGTCCGCAGTCAACATCCACATGTCGTTGTGCGACCAAGTCATGGCCCGCACTGGACTGTCATGCGCCTGAGGGAAACAAAAACAGAACCAAGGACAGGTTAAAAGGGGATGTGGGAATGACTGCTCTCCCACAGCTAAGGACCAGGCAAACACACACACAGTGAAGATGCTCTGGGAGACAGGTGTTGGGTCACCAAAAATCAGTTAACATTGATGCCAAATACCCACTGCAATTGGCTGGCTAGGTTAAATGCAGATGTGTCTGACCCTTAAGATCATACTAAACAATCGGCCTAGTTCGAGAAATACGAATACAATTTGTACTGTTTTGGCAATTTATTCTTGTATATTAAACCCAAACATCTTTGTCATTTGCCTTTTCTGGTAGCTGTTGGGAAGCACATGCTTCCTAAGTCTGGGGAACTCAATGCCAGCTGTTCACAATTAACTAAAATCATGAACAAGGAGTTTGTACAGAGGACAGTGGGGGAATAATGATGCAGGACCTGGCATGGGTGCGCGAGTAGACTAGTTACCTGGAGAATGGTTTCAAAGTTAAAAGTTAGTCCATTCCACAGGGTGAATTCCCCACTAGAAGCGCCAGTTACCAGACGCCTGCCTTCAGGGGTCCACTGAGAGGGAGAGAGCAAGAGTCAGTTCCAAACACTTTCAACACACTTATGAATACGAACGACACCTCCCACCAAAAATGCTGCTCGAAAAAAAAGCAGTCCTTTTAAGAATATTCACATAATACGCAAAGAAACTACCATTGGGCATTAACTTTTATTTCAACATTTTGCATAGCTCTTTCCCACTCTGTGCGATTCCTTTTTAATCCAAGCCAGTTTCCTGTAATGCACGACAGCCCGGGAAACAGTTCTGGGTTCAGTTCATTTCTTATCTTTTTCTTGTATGCAAAAGCCAAACTCACCCGTACAACAAACACAGGACACTTCACTTTGTTAGTGGAGGTCCGGACAAACTTCGTGGTAACAGCGTTCATTGGGTTATTAAGCATGCCCACAGGTGGAACAAGCTGAAAGGGGAGATGGAGAAAGTTACAGCTACATAAAGTTACAAACACAAGACTCCTGCACTGAGTTTTAATATCAAAATTAAAACACAGAATCTAGAGGCAATAGGCACACAGATGCAAAGCAATAAACGCATCACAATAAATATCGCAAAGCAATAAACACAACATAAACAAGATAAAGATATCTATAGAGGTTTATTACAAGGTTCATTTAAGAAGTGACACTTCTTGCCAACAACCAGTGTTGAATAACTTCTGACCCACCTATAACCTGGAGACAGACAAGCACACACAAAAGCCAAGGTCCTAAGCATGAGGAGAGGCTATACACAATCACTTTATGATATTAAGGTGCCTAACTGGCAATACTTACGTCGTTGTAGCACCCTGCATCAGGTTGAATAGCACGGAAGTCTCGATGGTCTCGCTGCCAGAGTCGATTCTGAAGGTAAAGAGAAGCTTAGGGGTACAGAACACTCCTACCCTACCAAGAGACACACTGATTGGTGATGCGGACCCGTCACTCACCTCCAGGTAGCGGATAACAGATGGGTTGTAGTCGATGGTCTTCCGATTGACCGCCTTCCTCATCCGCTTGCCATCAAAGGTGAGCTGCTGCATGGCCTGCTGTTGGGCAAAGTCCGGCCGCTTGTAGAACAGCTGCCGCGGCGCCTGGTGCTGGAACCGCGGCATGTGGAAGAAGCGGGGTGGGGAGCCGATGTCCGTTGCCATGGTGAGCTTCGGGTCAGCACACCTGAAGGGGGGACAACATCAGATGGGCTTCAATGACCAACTACCTCAAACACAACTCGTAGCTCTGTACTTCTCAATGTGTGGGTAGGTGAGAACACCAAGAGAGACCATGTAATGGGAACCGGAGACATTTAAGCTAAGTTAAAAGGTAAAAGTGCAAAAATATCACTCACTAACACTACCTAGCCCTTCTGCCCACAGTGGGTCATGATTGTTGGCTATTCCACCTTTGTAACAGATACTAAATTTTCCCTTTGCCAAATGTAAGACACCATGGCTACATTCCTACTCAACATAATTTAGCAGTTAGTAGATTGTGAGGTTAGACCATTATACTTTTGATCCTTTATGGCATGTTTGAGAATCTTTTTCATGATTAATCACATTCCACATACAATGAACAGTGATTAATGATTATATGGGGATAAAGGTACAAGTCAAACACTGCAGATAAGTATTTAAGCAAAAAGCACATTAAATACAATCATTTCCATGAAAAATCATGCCGCAAGCACAACCAAGCAACATAGACCAATTGAAATCGAGAGGAACCTGTAAAAAAGTCAATGTAGAAGGGTCAGACGTCAATTCCAAACCTCTTACCTAACCAAAAAACCACAAACCTCTTCAATTATTTCCACAATGCCCAGTCTATCAGATATTAACTGACTCATAAAATTAAGCCTTATGTTTAAAATAGTTTAATTTTCAATGAGCTAAATGCTACAGCTTGTCCAATCAGCTTAACGTTTGAATAGACAAGCACCAGAGACATAAACGTTAAAAACAATTATTTAAATTCAATTCAAAATACACACACAACTTCACCTTAGGAAATTAAGATGCACTTTACCGATGGGACTGAACAGTAAAACCTTGTTATGCGTGGTGACTGTAGCGACGTGCTTATAGTGTCTTGCTGCTATATTTTTGATGGGAGTGTGGCAATAACGTGTGGCATTAAGTGTCCAATAAGCGTATGTTTGCCATTAAATGAATAGTAATAAAAAAAATTTAAAAACCCATCCCCACTTTTAAAACACTGACGCTTCTCCGGAGTAATAAAAAGCACAGAAACCAAAATGCATATTTACACCTTTTATTTAAAGGCCTTTACCACCCAAAAACCAAACTCATCAAAGCACGTAAACTGAAACTCTCTGTCTAACGAATCAAA
>JAOVYW010000038.1:3552328-3566714 GCA_025775045.1 Hiodon tergisus | reverse complement strand
ATTATTAAACCTCAATATAACTTTTCATAACATTTTCCAGAGGAATTTTGCAGCGTAGATAAACAAAATCCATCAATGGATCCTTGATTGTAAAAGCCAGGTTAGCTTGCAGTGACCCACAAATTCCCCTTTGTGGGATTAATAAAGGATTTTGAATTGAATTGAATATATAGAGTTGTTGTTACCCAGAGATTGCAAAGCCTGTATTAAACCTTCAGCTCAGGGACCAACACAGAAACTGCCTTACAATCCCATTCTCCAGCCACGACCACTAGATGCTATGACGTTCCTGCCCTCCAGAGTAGTTCTCAGTTCTGGATTGGCAAGCTCTTGTCATTCAGGAATTGCTTGAGCTTGTAATCGAATATGGGATCTGGATTTATAAAATAAAGTAATTGTTTTTTTAAAAACGTGGTTGGTTGTCCTTAAATTGGTAAATTTGTAATCCAAGATTAATTGGTCATTCAACTACATACGCATAATCAGGCTTGAAAAATATAATTACACGAGCAGCTAATTATTCCAATTTGCTTAATTATATATTGATTTTGTCAAGGTAGAAATTTACAACAAAAAAAGTGTTACAAAATCTCAAAGCAGATAATGCTGAGGTAAGTTTTCAATTAACAAGCCATTCAAACCAAATTAAGAAATAAATTCGCACAATAACCAGCTTTCAAAGGGTTGAGAAAGTACCAGGACTAGGAACTACTGCGAGAATATGTTTGGGACATTTGGAGATCCAGCACCCTCTTATGGTTGTAATACGGCGATCAGTTTCTTCTAAATCAGGGATATTCAATCCTGGTCCTTGCAGTCATAGTTTCTGAAAGTTTTTGAGCAACCTCTCAATTAGCGTCTGATTTACACCTGAAAACACCCGGCGAGATCATTTTAAATGCTAATAACGACTCTATTTAAACAATTAAGAGTCGTGGTGGAGGGAAAACGCACAGGCACTGCTGGCGGCTAGGACAAGGATTGAGTATCCCTGTTCTAAATCAACAGGAGTAGTGGGTGGAGGGAAACTGAATTACACAATTAAAAGAATAGCAATGCAGTCACCTCACCTTTAATTAGGTGTAAAACTGTAGATAAACTTGCATCATAAATTCATTTAAATACTATTAGGCCATTTTTTTAACAGCTTGAAAAGAAAAAAACCCTCCCAGGTCAATGAGGAACTTTTCCGCTGAATGGGATGAGTCCTTGGGATCCAAAAATATACGGTAATTTACAGTGGTGAAAACTTCCATTCTCTTACGCCCAGTCCACCAGCCAAAACCTTTTCAACAACTTTTCAACTGAAGTAACAAACTGAACCAAAATACATCAGAGGGTAGAGTTAGTGTACACAAATAAGAGCGTGGGTAGAATCATCCCTGAGGGAAGCCAAAAGGTGAAGACACAACATGACAGGGTTTTGCAATACGTGCTTACACACATGATCTTTGGAGCCCACGTGAAATGAATAATATGCTCAATGGAAACGCACAACCCCAGTAAATAGTTACATTTATTATTCCACCCTCTGGAGGAAAAAAAAAATCCCTTTTTTTAAATATCACACAGCAATGCAAGTTTAAAATATCAACCAGTATGCTTTTTAAAACATTACTCAACTATAGATTTTAATCCTTTGAATTCTGTGGGTTATGAAATGTCTTACAGTTCCGTCTTAGGACAAAACGGGGCAGCAACATTTTTTTACATTTTTTTTTTTTTTTTTTATGGTGTAAGTCCTTATCTGCGAGTTGCTTTTTCTAAAGCTGTACACATTGCCTCAAAGTAAAAGATTACAAAAGAAAAAGAAAAAAGGGACCGCTATTTTTTAAAATCCTGTGACAGTAAAAGGCATTTTAATGGCGATGACATCAGGAGAGATGGAAGGACTGCTGTCCTTCACAAGCAGCGATCAACAGTTTCTCGCGCATGATCTCCATGCTGGAGTAGTCAGGGAGCTTCAGGTAGTTGACGCAGGTCATGACTGAAGGCAGGAAGTCATCCGGGTTCTCTGTCGACTCAAACGTCTTGCGCACGATGGTTAGTGGCGGGTTTAGGCTTCGGAAACCTGGGAGAGGGGAGGGTGTGACCACTGTGCATGAAACAAACTATGGCCTAAAGGCAATTATCTGGTCTCTGCGTGAGGCGACTGAGCAAGTGCCTACCTCCAACAGGCAGCCTGGGGCTCCCAGTGACAAACTGCAGAAATAACCTCTGTTGCTCCACATCAAAACCACTGAGCACCTCAAACAGGAATCTCACAGCACGACTGTAGCGAAACACACACACGTTGTTACACAGGATGACATTGTTACACACAATGGGAAAGCTAACTCGTCTGCATGACAAATTAAAGTTGTGTGTCTATATTGCCAGAACACGATATGTTCGTATTGGCTTCAAAGGACGGAGATGAACAGGTCTACACATTTCAAGTTCATGCAAGACATTCACCTGTCGTGTGTGTAGCCATGGTCAGGTCTACAGCACTCCATTAGTGTCTTGACATCCCACGTCTCGGATTTGCTGCCACACAGTAGCTGATCCAGCTGTAACATGAGATTATTAGAAAATAAATCCTGACAGAGTTGCTAAGATGGTACGTGAGCCCAAGCCATTTCCGGACCATAGACGGCGGTCATAAACGGAAATCAGTAACATGCGTAAGGCTACCAAAGAGAGAGCAGCACTGGATACGGATGCTCACCTCTTCGGGATAGAAATACTGCAAGTGGTGTAACGGGAAGACTGACTCGAACCCTTCCCGAAACGACTCAAACTGACAAGACACACCCTCGTTCAGTGTCCAGAAAACCACCAACTGGAAAAGAGAGAGAACATCTGGGATGGAAAAAGATGACTAAAAGGAATGAAACGGATAAGGAGTAGGGTGTGATGTGCAGCAGTGTGCAGGGGGTGGGTGGCATGTCCAATAGTGGGTACAGAGGATACAGAAACGGATGCTCTTCACAGACCTGGAGAACTACCATAGTAGTCACTGAAACCCACCCTCAGATACTCCTCTAGGTTGTGGATGGTAACTGGCACATCCTTGCCCCCCTTCTTCAGCTCAATGTTGGGGAAGCCTGGCAGGGTGAAGTCTAGCCCCAGGTCCTCCACAGAGCAGCCATTCATGCTGAGGCTCTCAAGAGCCTGCTGCAGGGTCTCTCTCGTCTATGGAAAGAAGGGAGCCATTATCAAAGCAAGGGCCATAACCGTTAAAGAAAATCATCCCTGTTTTAATGAAGATGGGCTACCGTACATGGACGTAGGACAATGTATGAATGAATTTACAGATATTACGGTAGGGTGACACAAGGGTGGGCCGTGTGTGTGTGGCAAGGGGCTCTTACGAAAGTTCTGAGGCATTGGTAGATGGATACTCACATGGGACCTGTCCTGCTCCAGCTTCTTTTTCTGCCGAATGAGGTCCTCCAGGTGTTGGATGGATTTGGCTACACTAGGGTCAATGTTGACCAGGTCGTGGGAGCTGATGGATGCCTCGAGCCGCAGCATCCACTTGTAAAAAGGGAGTCCCAGGGGCAAGTCCAGCTAGGACAGGATAACACAATCAGAAAAGTCTCCTAAAACAACAAAAAACTACTCGAAATGTAATGTTCAAATGCAGGACAGAATGAGGATTCAAACGGGGCAAGAACCAATCAATTTCCTATAATAATGACAATATCACAGCTTCGGTTCCATGATAATCACCCCAAACTGATGCCTGCCGACATGGCTGATAATATGAAACAAATGAACAGCTAGACTTGCCAATATAACAAACCAGCCTATTTACCAGCCTGAAGTCCATGATGGCTTTGGCCATTAGCTTTCCCAGGAAACGGAACTTCATCTTGACCTTGGCAATGTGTGCTGGTTTAGTAGACCTGCCAAATGGAACGGCAAACAGACCCCTAGAACTGAACATGTACTTGGTCCCTTCTTGGCTTCCTGTGGCATGACGAGAAAGAACGAGAGAGAATTTGATTAAATTCAGTTGCACTGAAGGTGGTGAAAAAACAGCAATTTTAGTTGCAACAGCACCCCAGTTCTGAAGGCAGAAGTGCATCAGGTAAACCATCTGCCTTTAACCCACTGGCATTCAAAATGGCAAAAACAGATTGCAAAAGGTGTCATCAGAGAATTCCCAAGGTTCAGCTAGCCCAAGTGACACCAAGTAGTCCTGCATAAGGAAAAAACTTGGTAAAGCACAGCCAGCACTTCACAAGCAATGATGATTCCCACTGCTGAAACCGGAAACATACAAGCACTGCATGCATGAAAAATGGGGAGGGTTGAGGGCAGAAGCTGTATACCTTTTGGGTTTGGCAGGGTGACCTCCTCGCCCCTCCAAAGCCCGAGGTCGGCTCGCTGTAGTTCCTGAGATACAAGTGCATAGAACTCCAGAGTTGGCCCCAGCCCGGTCCCCACCTGGTGAGAAGAGAGAAAGTTTCTATTGTCAATCGCTTCCTGACCAGCAAATAGGTGGCAGACCATAGCTTGTTCTTGTACTGAACAACAAAAGCCTGATTGACGTACCTCGTTCTCATACTGAATCTCCAGCATGGCTCTGGAACTACCCAGGTCCTGTATTACCGTCTCTGCCTGTTTTAGTAGGTCCTCGCGGTTTATAGTGCGCTGAGTACAGAAAACTCCATCAAAAACAAACAAACAAACAAAATCATGGCATGCACAGTTGCTTCCACAGACGACCCAACCACTGTCTGTGGCCGCCCTCACTTTCTTCCTGTCCAGGCGGGGTGCGACGCGACTGTCCTGCGAGTCGGACTGGTTGATCTCCGGGTTGGTGTCGAGCAGGCGCTGCATGGCGCGGTCACGGTCGAATGCCGTCACATAGAAGAGCATCTGCCGTGTGTCGAAGGGGAAGAAGAATGGACTGGAAGGAAGAGGAAGGGACAGGAGGTCAACCTCAAGCACAGACCCAGCTTTGCATCGGTACATGGTCCCTGAGCCTCTGAACTGCAGTACGTGGTTACTGCCATTTGTCATTAGAAGGTAGAAATTACACATCTTGAGTGTGAGAGAGCAAGGGAAGAGAGTGTACCAAGTCTTTCCAAGTTCAGTCAGCCAGGAGGGAATGTTCCCAGTCATGATGACCAGAGGGTCTTGCAGCTGCCTGTTAGCCTTGGCTGTCAGCTTGCTGTTAATTAACTCACTGCCTGGGAGGATGTCCCTACACACGGCGTTCTAAAAGACACAAAGGTTACGTAAGGCACAACTGTAACACTGAGGACCACGAGCACTCATCCCAGTGTGGAAGGCGTGGTCGCTGACAAGATACTTGCCTCATACAGGTGGAACCAGTATCGACTGATGGAGTGGAGAACCCTGAGAAGCAGGGTGACGTCCAGAGATGGGTCATCAAAGGTGATGCTTTCAGGGGCTTGGGGAATGAGGTACATCTCCAAGGGGTTGGTCACACTGGGGCAAACGCCAGCTGAAAGCACGGACAAGGGTCAGCAAACAATGGAATAAAGGGCAGGACCCCAAGCAGGCCAAACAGATTACCCACTGAGGCTTAGTACCGTGCCATAGGTCGTCGTGTTTCTTTGCATTGCGGGGCGAGGTTTTAGCAGGGGCAGTCTGGGCACGACCTCTTTTCCCTCCAACCATGTCCTTGTGGCCATCTTCATCCGCTCTCACTGGCTTATACCTAATGCATAATACAGCATGCTTATATATTCAATCAGTGTGCATTTTGGTTCAGAATGCTACAGGTACCATATGGTGTGCATTTTGGTTCAGAATGCTACAGGTACCATATAGTGTGAGTTTTGGTCCAGATGCCAGCTCGGCCGAGGGGGTTTGACTCGTCATCTGTAGACTCGCGCTCGTCCTCGGACTGCAGGCTGTACTGTCTCACCGCTTGGTACACCGTCATGTTATAGGGTAGCAGGTGCTCCCCCATGTAAAACTGCAACCTGTGCCTTATACTGCCCGAGTTCAGGAACTGCGTCGCCTGTGGGTCAGAGGACACAGCGGTCACAGGGAACCTCTCAGCCGTCAGCAGTCACACATCGCGGGCTACAACACCTCATACCAGTGACTCGTCAATTTCATCATCCGAACCATCATCATCAGTGTCTTCATCCTCCTCTCGAATTCGGCCATAGCCTGGAGAGCGAGAGAGAGATACTTAATGTCACAGAGGTCCGTTCTAACTTAGTTAAAAAAGACGTCGTCACGGTAGTTGTCATGTGAGAATTTGTCCAACCTCTGACAACCAGGTATCTCTCGATAGCCTGTACCAAGGCCAGAGGGTCAATCTTCACAGGTCCCCCCTTCCACTGCTTGACACTGGCACAGTCCGGATGCCTCTGCAACTGGCATTTAAGCTGGTGAGTATTGAAGAACTTCAGTGCTTGGGAGCCTCTGTGGAGGAATAGATCTGTATTAGTATTTTTTTTTATAGCATTTTGAACCAAGAGTAATTAAATACTTTTGGAAGAATACGTCAGTTTGACGCATTTCAAAATATATTTATGAAGTTATAGCTCCTAGAAGCTATCATGAAAGCGTTCACAAGGCAAGAAAATAAAGCCTTAACGGCTAACTTGGCTGATAAGTACCCATTTCCTCAATATGAGATCAACAATAAAGCATGAGATCAACAATACGGTAGTCATTTGAGAGCTTAGGTGGAGAACAAAAATTATTATAACACAAAAATTCACTGTAACATGATTGATACGCAAAACAATTACATTTGTGAAGATGGTGGGCTATTGGAACGTTCCTACATATATACATATACACACATACATACACGGAACATTGTGCGGTTCGATTAGCCCCATATTGTTATTACAGGGTGGAAGAAATGTTCACGTTTAAACATAACTGGCAAGCTGACAGAGTGGTTTCCTTATGCATTTTCCGAGGCCTGCGCGCCCGGACTCGCGAGAGAGGAGAAGACGAGCAAACCTGCTGCCAGAGCCGGAGCCGCTGGGGAAGTCATGCACTTTGACAGGGAACTGCTCCATCTGGCTCAGACAGCTGTTCATTTTGTGCACCAGTGCTAGCAGCGGTCCGCTATCAGAAGGCTCCAGCCAGCCCGCTGGCTCCGCACCAGGAACCTGCAACTGCTCACGGGTTAGAAGTCTCAAAAACGACCAGGAGATACGCAACCTCGTGTCACCTGGGCCGCTTGCTGCAGTGTTAATCAGGCGCCAGCTGAAGAGAAACAGTGGTGCGTTTACTCACGGGGCAGCCTGTGAACACGTGCAGAAACCTTTTGAGCCGAATATCCCTGCTCACTGCGTCCCTGTCATTGTTGGAGGTCAAGTATAGCAGCAGCTGCTTGACCAACCCACTATGCTGGATCTCGAACGATGAGACATCCGACTCTGAGACTATGCTGCTAATCTCAACGAGGCACTCAATCCCGCCATCCACCTGTAGGGGGGAGACAAAACTTTATCCCTCTCATCCCATTAACATCCGAGAAAAATTAGCCAGCACTAATTACCCGGGATTAGGGCAGGGCGCCAGATAGAGAAGAGGCGATTACCTGGGGGTTGAGCTTCTCTGTTGCACTGCACAATCTCTGAAGCACATTCAGCGTAGGATTGCAACAGCTGATGTGTTCAGAGCTGAAGTAACGCTCCACAAATTTACTGGCCTGCTCCTTTATCCAAGCTTTGATCTTGTCCCTGAAACAGACAGGCAGAGAGACGCAGCACCATTAGAGGGCTGCAGCAAAATCACGCTCATACATGCTACCTAGTCCTGGTTCTGCTCCTACTTTTAACTCTGTAAAAAGATTACACACGCTTGGATAGTAGAACTTTATTTATGTTTGTAAAGGCACATCCCAAGTGTGAGATTTACGTGGTACCTGTTGTTGACTGTATCCTTGGGCAAGGGGCGTGTCAGACCGCTCACCCCCGCTGTGCGAGAAGGCTCGGAGCTTGCGCTGTTACTCTGAGCCCCTAGTTTGCCCCAGGTTTTGGGGTTCAGGCTGGCCAGGAAAGATGATTTGGGGGACTGGGTGGCGGTGGGAATCTTTGCTGGGTTGGGTTAGAGAAACCACAGGACAGTGTCATTCATCAAACTTATTGCCTTTTATCTCCATTTGGCTGTGATCAGCCTATGCTAAACAAAACTCCACCATCAGATATGGAAGCAACCACAGCTGTACCCTGATTGTCAACTTTGTCGTCGTCCCTCGGAGGAGAGTACTTGGGCCTTCTGGGCCCACGCTTTGGCAGGCGTTTTCTCTTCAGAACATCGCTCAAGCGTCTGGAAGAGGCCACACATGCAAAACATCGGAAGAAAAGACATACAGCACTAAGAAAACAGGACACAAAGAACATTAACAGAGGACAAAACAAAGCACAACTCTCGTTACAGCTAGGGTAGAGGACATCGGGAACAGTAAAACTCTGTGTTGCCTCTCACCCCTGCGGACTCAGATCCAGGGAGTCGTCCATGCTGTGCTGGAAGCTGGGTGAGCCCAGGTCAGGCATGGCGTTGGCTGCAGTCATTGTGGTCACTGTGCTGATGGTGGTCATGCACAAACTTGTCATCCCGCTCATGCACGCCTTCGGGGGGCTGCTGTGAAAGTTCTCGGATTCAGCTAGGTTCTTCACCTGGTGCATCACACCTGAACACACCAGTGTCAGTTGTGGCAGATGACACGGACAGAGAAGAGAATAAAAAAGCATTAGATCATATTGGGAGAAAAAAAGAAAGAAGCTGAATACGACTCAGCTAAGGATAATGCCATTACTGAAAGATCAAGGAGCAAAACCACAGAAAATACACTCCACATATTTGACAAACTGACTAATTTGAGAAGAACTAATTGTTGTTAGCGTTTCCTTTTCACATGCACTTTCTGGCCGAGCTCTTGTCTGGCAAAGGGCATAAATTACATTTGGCTTATTGGTATTCCATTACCTTCTCTCCTGAAAAAGATACTGAACACGTCTGGCAACTTCTGCATTAGGATCTCAGCCATCTGCAGAGCTCCCACCACAATCTTCAGGTCCTGACTCGACAGCATGGAAGCAATGTGACTGTAACACACACACACACACTTTACTACAGAGGAAGAGAAACCAAGGGGGGGGAACACACAGATATAGTCTCCTGCTCTACAAACACCCCCTCTTACTTCATTCCGCAAATTAAAAAATAATAATAATCCAGCCCTCTGGCACTCCTTACACACACCCAGGCACACGCACTCATAAATCATACCCAAAACAAATATAAATACATTCCACCCACATAATAATGGAAGCCTAACCACATTCTGCTTGTGTGGCCGTTACTGATTAAGACACAAGCCCGTAACGCAAACCGTGGCGCTGTGTTTGAGCTCCCACAGAAACAAAGCGGAGAGACCATCGGCGGCTCACCTGGACACGGCGTGTTTCCTCAGTACGTCCCTCAGCAGTTCGGCCTCAGCAAAATAGATGATCCTAAGGATGGCTCTAAGGCACTTGTGTCTGACGGCCGGGCCGGCGGAGGAGCTGTACACCTCGTACAGAACCCCGAACAGGGTTTTGATGAAGCACCGGGCCAGCTCGGCGTCCTCCTCCATCAGCTGCGCCCGCGAGTCTTCCCCCCTCGACTCCGTGTGCCCACCTGTAGGACGGACACGGGAAAGATGCGTAGGACGCGACTCGTCTTCATGCCTCCTGTTCAACGACTTGCAAGGCGGCGGCTGTATTACGACAGCATCGGCGAGTTGGATATTCACGTAACATAAGTTTAGCAGACTCTGCATCAATGCATCAGAAACCCTGAATCTACTACAGGTACCTGAGCAATGTTCTCCAGTGCCGCATTGTCTGTTAATTATCAGCATTGGTGTCACCTGTATGTACACAAACATTGGTGGGATACTCACTGTGTCTCTGGGTGGTGTACTCACTGGCGTTAGGGGTGGCTAAGGGGTTGGGCTTTCTCTGAATGGCTCGTGCAGTTCCAGTGTCCTCATTGATCTGCTGCATAGAATTAAAATCAATAGTATAGACACGTCCGAGGGTGGACAAGCTAATCTCGTCCTCACCGTTCTGGTGCGCTGTCTGGGAGCAGGGAGACAAGAAGGAGAGATCAATACTTCCGTCAGAGGCCCGCAACCAAAGCATGCTGGGAAACAGACACGTATAGAGACAAACACAACATGCATGTACAAGCAAGAGTGAGAGCAACACAAACAGTTTAGCACAGTTATAACCCTTACGAGTTAAGGAATCAGAAAGAATAGAGTTGTGAAGTCAACTGAAAACAGGAAAATAGGCATTTAGTGGAAAATCGAATTAAAAGGCGACTGATATAACCGACTTACATTTAATCAAATACACATGTAGGTGGATTCAAATCTAAATCATTTTAAGACTTCTTATCTAAAATGATATCTTCTGTTCCATTGATAAAGAGATCCCATTGTATTGGGGTGGTCAGTTTCGGCCGCAAATCCCTCCAAACAAATAGGAGTTTACATGGAGCGTTTGTAAGTTCAAATGTTAACAGGGACTTCCGTCTGGGGATTGGTACGTTTCCATCCCAATAGGGTCTCCTGCATGGATCAGTAGTATGTTGTATGTCAATAACAAACGGGCTGCTACATTTTGGGATCCTTTCAAGTGGCACTGGCCGTTTTTTCCCACGTAATGAGACCCTTGTAAGCGGTCCTTATGAGGCCCCCTTTTGGCAACGTCTGGCAGCAGTACCTCGATGATGCGGCTGTCAATGCGGTTGTATGGGTGCCACAGGCCACGGTCATCTTTCCACTGCCAGACGGTGCTCTCTATAGTCTGGGCACTTCCCTTCTTCAGCATGGTGTCCACGGCAAAAATACCCTCTCTGGGGAGGCAGGGCATCAGTTCGCTGGAGGACCAGGAATACAGGTTAGCATGGCTCCCACAAAAACTGCACCCATTACACATAAAGCAATTTTTAAATGTGGAGAATGCGCGGTTGACGGAGGCATTGCAAGAAGCAGATCCCAGGAAAAAAAATCATGACGCAGTTTTCAGCCACGTGACTAAGAAAAGCAAGAAAACACACCACCCTGGTGGCTCAAGGTAACATACCTCAATAATTCATGTGCTAAGGGGTCATACTTGGTTACTGCCTAGTGGAACTGTAGCACTACCTACTACTCTCACTTGGCATGACAAAGCAGGCTCTCAAGCTTACATGCGTGTTGCAGGCAGAGCCCAATGTGACCAGGAGGGCGGCGGGGTTGCCTACCAGATGAGGGAGGTCAGTTCATAAAGCTCCTGAGGGCTCCTGGGAACCAGATCGATCTGCTCCTGACAGCTTCCGTTCGATGCTCCGCATAGGAGGAAACGCAGAGTCTCTGCGATGTCTAGAACCAAACACACAGGCACACAACCCCAACCATGAACCAAACACATACAATCCCACGTAACCCTGAGGTTAAAATACAGTTTAGCCGGTCAAAGTCAAAAGATTCAGCAATTTTTCCATGGGCAGCAACTGTCACTTTGTTAGATCAACGAGCAGGGGCAGATACTCACTCTGCTTCATAAGCAGGACTGCCAGGCAAGGACAATTGGAGCACATTAAGGATAACATGCGCACAACCATGATGAACATCCCTGAGCTTAAAACGGGCGGAGTCACCACCAGCAGCTGCTGAATGTTCGTCAAAAGGTCATGCGACGTCACCTGCTGTAGCAGGTGCTGTCAAAGATTAAACCATAAAAAAAGGTTACCAGTCAGATGGGTGGGTTCCATTCAAAACACAACATTAAAGATGCAGTACGTCAAAAAGACCCCTCTTACCTCTTCATGCTGAAAATTGTCCACGAGTCTGGCAAAACAGAGGCACGTGCTTTCCACAGATTTCTTATCCTAGAAGAAAAAGGAAAACACTGAAAACACCTCCCCAGCTGAACCTTTTTTCTGTAAGCTGTCACTGTGTGTGTGATGCGATGTGAATGACATCTCAGGCGGGTTCGCACCTGGTGGGTGAGCCGTTGCGTCAGCAGCGGCAGGGAGTCAGACACGAAGTGGAACTCGTCAGGTGTGACACTCTGGCAGCAGTTGGCAGCAATGGCGAGGGCGTTTCTCTGGGCATTGATGCTGAAGAACTCCAGGTACAACAGGCAGTCCGCCAGGCCTCCCTGGAGGAGATGAGAGGGAGCGAGACGGTGGGTACGTGCACTAGGGCCTCCCTCATCAGCATTCATGTTTGTAATTGATACATCTTTCTTATATTGATTTGTACATCTTGGTCAACGAGGCAATTCTCTCTGCATCCCATTTCCCTGGCTGGCTTGCAACTATTTGGAAAAAATGCAGATGCAAAATAACTAAATGTAATAAAAAGTAAATGCTGCCCAATAAGACGTTCTTATTAGGTTTATTATATATTTTATGTGTCACCAGTTTTTTTTTTAAGCATCAATCTTTCCTGAGAAAAGAAAGAGCCATACATTAGTAACTAAAAACGACACGCATTTGTTAACCATGAAACCAGAGTGAGCCAAAGTAAAGAAACTAACCACCACGGAGGCTATGCTACTTCTGAACAGTACAGCTAGAAAAATGTTTTAAGGACCAAATTTTCAAGCGACGTGTTCTATATATAACCAGGGATATGTGTACAATCATCATGGACAAATACAGCTTGGCCTCGTACGTTAGGTTTCTGACTAAACCCTTCAATACCGCCAGGTACACAAAAGCTTGGATAATGACTTATTTTCAGTCTTAATACAATAATCCAGAATATCATTTTTATTATTTTATATACCAGTGGAAAAAACTTCTATTGTCATAAAAAACTGCATGTGCACATTTTTCTAAATGACAAAACAAATCAGGGCCATTGTTAGATTTGTCAATAGCCACCCGCTTCTGCGATACAAGCTGGATAATTAGTTGAAGATAAAAGTTAAGAGAGGTGGAGGCCTGCAGGAACAATCATGTTCAAACCTGCATATGAAGAGATTAATAAGATGTCATGGAGACATGTATTGTGTATATATGTGGAACACTTTCATCTTCCCTTCAAGCCAGATATATTTCCTTCATTTAAGTATTTACATTATTTAAATTCACAAGAATGGCTGCATCCAAAACAACAACAACCCCCTCTAGACACCTCTAGCTGAGGACCACAATAAAAGGATAGTTGCAGGGATGCCAATCCTTCTGCTGGAACGGACTGGAAGAAATGCCCAAGAAAGGCTTGAGACAAGTCTAAATGTGTCTCCCTGCGATGTCATCACCAGGGTATCAGTTTGCGGTGAGGCAACGTTCGCATGCTGTTCTATCCATCAGCAGTTTCTATAACTCCATATGATCAAATAAAAACTCTTACTTGTAAGAGAAAAAAACGTCTCCTGAATGCCAGTACATGGACAAAGAATGGCCACTGCAAATAACCACCCAAAACTACTTAGAAAGCATGGTGAAGTCATACTTACAGCCTGCAAAATGGCTTTGCTGTGTCGCCGTGACAACATCTCCAGGGCAGTGAGCGCCTGTTCGGCAACATCGATGAACTGGATAACCTGCAGCTGCAGAAAGGAAAGAAGTGTAAAATCACTCGAGTATACAGGGCATGAATCTTTCCATCTGTGTCGTCAAGTGTAGATCAGGGATGAGCAATTCCAGTAGGTCCGGGTTTTCAAGCTACACATAGCTTTGAAAGACCTAGTAAATGACCCAGACCCAACAAGATGAAATTCTTATCTCTAAGCCACAATTTATAAGCCACATTTTCTTGTTGCAAAAAAATGCACAAGGTAGTCTGGTTTCAAATGAAGGAGGAACAAAAGCCTACAGACCACGTGGGCGTTTAGGACTGAAATGGCCCAACCCAGGTGTTGACGCTACTCACCTTTTCCAGGAAGACTGGAATGGCATCCACGACCACAGCAGAAGAGCGCGGTAGGGCCTCCATCATATAGGTGAGCGCACGGGAGGCATGGTTCATCTGGGGAGAGGGCAATGATGTGACAAGCCATTCCAGAAATGAATAATTCATCATAGCCGTTTCAGCATTATAAACAAAATTTTTTACTTACAATGTCAAAATTATGCTCCATTTGTAACAGGGTTATCTGTAAAAGAAAGAAGAGAAGAAAGTAAGCGAGTTACTGAGAAGGAAAAACAGGCAGCTCATTCCTAAGCAACAGGACAGGGTGGACTCACCAATGCAGGAACCACGCTTTTGACTGGGAAGCCCCCAAGTGTTTCCTCGTTGCCCATCACTAGCAACTGGCACATCTCAATGGCCGCATGGAGCTGCTGAGACTCGTCACCTGTGGCCTGTAAACCCTGAAGCAGCTGCTGGGCTTTGGAGTCTGGAAGAGAAGGGATGAGTGCACTGAATACACGCACACGCACACGCACACGCACACGCACA
>JAOVYW010000038.1:3517643-3534960 GCA_025775045.1 Hiodon tergisus | reverse complement strand
AGAGAGAGAGAGAGAGAGAGAGAGAGAGAGGGAGAGAGAGAGAGAGAGAGAGAGAGAGATGGGGAAGAGATGGGGAAGAGATGACAACAGGAGAAAGGAAGTCCCTTGTTCTGGTAAGTTTGTTGGGCCATGTTGGGAAAGTTTACGGTTCAGTAATTATCTTTTATTAATTGGGCTTTCTTTTCTATCAAAAAATGGTTTGAAAAACCAGGAACCATTCCATCAAGACACCCCTGAGCAGTCTCCTAGATCCAAACCCTCGAGTCAGATCGGACTGGCTGGGAATATACTCAAATATAACAAATGCTTAAGACACAAAGTATATACACACACAGAGAAACACAAAACAACATATGTGGATACTCAGCCACACCACTGTGTAAAAGTTTCAGGAAAAATAGCGTTTTTACATAAAAATGTAAAATGTATGTCAATTATTTTATGTTTAATTTTTTGTCTTTTGCATTAGTGTGTCAGTAGTAGATGTCCAAACATCCATTTTCCAGAAGAAGCCCTGATCTCAACATCATCGAGGCTTTCTGGGATTACCTGGACAGACAGAAGCAAGCAAGACAACCAAAGTCTGTAGAAGAACTGTGGGAAGTTCTCCAAGCTTGGAATAATCTACCTGCTGATTGTTTTAGAAAACTGCACGACTGTACCTTCCGTGTTTCATTTTAGTTTTTTACTGCTGACTGACCTAACATTTCTGTTATATTTAGAAACTATATATTTTGCAAATCACCTCCACAATGATACAGCTTCTAAAAGTGACATTTTGGTGTGGTGTGTAGCATTGTAATATGTGATCAATCAATCTTGAGCCAAAAATATCCAAAAATATTTTTAAAGTAAAGTCAGTGATGTACAGGAAAATGTCACGTTGACACAAGGCCACATGGAAATGATATACCTCTTTTTAAAATTTCTCTTAGTGTCATCTTTCAGTTTTCTCAGGGCTTTTTTCTCTCCCTATTTAACAGATGTCATGTAAAGGGGAAAAGCAAGAACAGAAGAGAGAGAGGGTCAAATGGCCGTTTTTTCCCCAAAAAAAATTATAGTGTTTTTTTCTTTTATCGATGAAAAATAAATGCAAATGTTATCTTTGGTGGGTGCGTGTCATTTGACATGGTAAATGCTAACAAATCATGAAATTAAAAAGAGACACCCACTCTTATCCTGAGGGAGAAGGACATTTAGAGAAAGAAAGATTGAGACAGCCGGGCGAGAAAGAATAAACTGTTTAGAGATATTTACCATGACATGTCAAAGCAGACCCTATCCTAGTATTAGAGTTGTGCCCCATATCTCCCTGTGTGTGTGTCTGTGTATGCATACATGTGAGAGTACGCACATTAAGTCTGATAATGACCTCGAGGAACGCATCAGGATGGGGAGTTCAAAGCACAACGCTGGTATGTTTGGGGTTGTCTGCTTTGCAGAATTTCTGACATCTCGTTCTCCCCCAAGGAATGATGTAAACAATAACACTACCGGGCCTGAAAGGATACAGGTGCCAGCCATTGTGCAGGGAGTGAATGGAGGCTGGAGTCTGGGGGCTGGGGGCCAGGAGACCATGGGGGGATGTTTCACACTGCCCACTGAACCATCTCCCACACACTGTGCTCATTTTTCCGGTCTTACTCCGTGCCTCAAATCACCACAGGATCCCTGACAATAAAGCAATCTTTGTTACAGTGTTGTGTGTACAATAGCTACGATGGGTGGTCGATGTAGTTCACAGCGTACGTCCTGAGGTGGATTTGCCCACAGACTTATGCAGCACATGGCATATCCCCAGCTGGGGGAATGGCTCTGCCCGTATCAACATGTTTTCTTGGTTATTGATGAAGTAATGGCAGTTCTACCAGAACACTTTGCCCTTCTCTTCGGGTGACTCAACGCGCTCAATGGGCTCATTATACTGAGTCCTGTTTTAAACATACAGATTACTGTGTTTAAAATAAAACCTAAAACCAACAACAGGGTCTTTCCCGGTCAAACAAACCAGATAGTCCTGGGCTTCAAAGCTGGCTGGTCTGTTTCAAGTTGTCCACTGTTCTGTGTTTGGTGTACCTCAATGTTTCCCAGAGAGGGTATCTTAGTCAGGGTTCTGGTGTCCTGACACATTTTGGATTGTTCAGTGGAAGTATGTGAAAATATTGATCTAAACGTCCAACAGCATGACTGCATTACACTGATTCTAATTTTAAATTTGTCATTTGTGAATTCTATGGTAGTTTTCGTAATTACATAATCAAAGCAAAAATAAGTAGCAATTTTTCAAGTATTAGCATCCTCTTTTTAAATGGACAAATTACTCAAACTAGACACAGAAATTACTTCACTAGTTTAAAATAAGTAAGTACATACGTGAATACACCGAAATACATGCAGTAAAATTCAAAATCATCTTCACTCTCTACCAAAAAGAAGGCTTGAGTGTTCTCTGCTGGTTAATAGCACCATCGTGTGGTCAATATTATGCATACAAATGCATTTGAGTACGCTGATTACTATGATGTTGCAGGGTACAGAAGTTCCCTCCCAGTCCTGTAACCTTCCACAGCTGAGTCAGTTCCAGTAAAATGACTCCACATAGCTTACCATAATATTACTTACCATTAAATAATGATTACTTATGATAGTGGAGGCTAAGTTTGGTTTGTGTTATATGATAAACATGAGAGTAAATGTAGCATCCTTTTATCACCCTTTCACGCTTTTGTTCACTCTTGCTTCTGTTTGATGGAAATTGACAAAACAAGCAGCTAAAACGCGCAACACCGACGCAATTCAGAAGTGGCTTACCCAGGCCCCAGTTCTTATCTTATTGAAAAATATCAAATCCCCATCGGAAAGCCCCATGGTCAACCTCATGGCAATGATAATTGTCTTTCAAGGCCCCACAGGCACATTTAAGGACAACCTTTCAGAAAGTATATTGCTCAAAAGCAAAAATATTGCAATCTATTGTCAGAATATCAATTAATATCCTAAAACAGAAACTTTCTGTCTCATGAGTGTTTTAAGACATAGCAATCAAACCATCAATGTACTATTATGGAAGCAAATACACAGGTACATACACAGGCACTCCTAAAAATCAAAAAATCAAAAAGAGAGGTGTCAGGCCTCCATGCTCTGCTGGAATAGTAAGGAAATATTTTCTGCATTATCGTCTCAGCATGCTTCCGCCCAGAGGTGCTCCAGTTCACACCAGTCTGATTGGTACCGACAGTGCAGGAAGTCATGGTTCCCCCCTTGGACAGTCCCTCACATGCTGCCAGGGATTAAGGTCAGGTGATGGGCAGGGCAATGGAATGTGGATAACTTCATTTTCACGCTCAGCCAACCGTAAAACAATGCATTCCCAGTGAACTGTAGCGGAGGTACCCTGGCCCACACCTGGATGAAACTCTGCATGCAGCATGTGATGAGGCTGATCACACAGTGATGTAGCGGGCTGTTAGCAGCATGTAGCATAATGTGCCATGCTGTTCCTGGCCATGCCTGAACCGACACAGTCGTCATTACAGGAACCAGAAACTCCGGGGTAGGAACTCCAAAGCTCTCATCACAGATTCACATTAATGTCAATTTATGTCAAAATAATAGACCTTCGCATTCAAGAGCATGGTAAATGCACCCTACCAAGTCCCCCTGCCCTTTTCCCCTCAGACTTTACAAAAGCCCTCTTGGCTGTTATGTTTAACAATTGTATAAGGGTGCCTATTTTTCTGCTTCAGCCCCTGCCTCCCAAAATGCCTGTGGCCCTATGCCCTGTAATACCCGTTGCTCCTCCACTAATGTCCAATTGCGTTTCTCAGTGGTAGGAGTCGTGGATGACGAGGTCCCGTAAGAAAGTTAGTAAGCCAGTCCCTGATAAGACAGATGAAGTAGATGTTCCAGGGGTGGATGGGTTCCATCTGGTGTTTGAGCCCAGCTTTAAAGACATGCAGGTGGGCTGCAACAGCAGGACAGACGACCATATAGGAGTGTTCTCTGGAAGCAAGAAGCAGGAAGCAGAAGCAACAAACAAACAACAAACAAAAAATACATTGTAAATGACAAACCAAATAGTCTGTGCTAATACTGGTTCAATCAACTTCTTGATTTTGTTTATCAAGAAACAGTCAGCAACGGCTATGGGAGTTGCCCTTCCGTGAGGATAATCAGCAGAGCACGAACATAGAAACCTACCTGGCTTTATCTAGGGCAATCTGTGTCAATCAACCCCGGGATACTGATGGTGAGTGACACATTGCTCTTCCACTTGGCCAACTCGAGACGTATTGTACCAAAGAGCCCATTCACAGCCAACTTGGTGGCAGAGGAGGACCCGCGACTGGAGTGCACATTTTGCAATTGGCTCTTTTTTTAGCATGCACTGTCAAAAAGAGAGCTAATTGGCGCAACTTTGACTTTTACTCACCCCCAACCCACCTTGTTTATAAGAAATACAGTCGGGCACAGTGTACAGCTCAGGACAGAGACTCTAAAAATAACGCAACAATGATGGAGTTCCTGATCCCCAAAAGGGAAGGTAAAGCCCACGCAAGACAATAGAAATTAGACAATCAACCTAAAGATGCTCCCTGAAAATACATATTTTTAAAGCAATTTTAGCTCGAGCTAAAGAGCTAAATAAAAAAGAGCGACGCACAATGGCATTTTGAAGTAAAAATGTAATTCTACTAAAGTTGCAGGGTACTTGCATCAACTTCTGGTATGTCTCATATCTCCATGGTGGGTGGGTCCAATGTGATTCAGAACATAAACATACGCATGTCTTCCACAAAAGCCAAACAACTAATTTGTGAAACAAAAATGAAGGCATGGTTGCATTTGTTGTTTTCCTACACGTTTAATCTCTGTAAGTGGATTCTGTAAGTTTAACTCTGTAAGTTAAAGTTTTGAGGTTTGTACTGGGACCGTCAAGGACAAGAAGGTTAGCCAATTGTATTTTAGCAATCCTGAAGCCTTGCTAAGAGGACTGGGCCTTTTAGAGATGCTGTAACATTGCAGCCTTTGGCATGGGAGTCCGGAGTTTTAATGTTGCCATATTCCCATGATGTTACATTGGTGTCAGAGTGGTGTCAGAGTGCAAGGAACAGGGCTAACAAGCTGGCTGGCAGTTTTTCAGAATCTGTCTCAAAGTTTTTGTGATTTAATGCCCTCAACCTATGCTTGGAGAATGCTTTTCAGCCAAAGTCAAAGGCTGCAAAAACTGTGTGGCATTCTCAGTCACAAATTCCAGTTGATCTTGGTGATCTAAGGGATATGGTTGGTCCAAGTGCAATTTAGTTTCACATTAGCTATGGTACTTGCATTGAACTAGTGTTCTCCAATGGTTGTAAATAGGTGTGGATGCCTAGAAGTCTGATGACTTTCTATTCTTTTCAATGGCATACCTCGTGTCGCTAATCCGCCACAAAAATGTGTACTTCTTTGTCACCATCTTGTATTGCCTGCCCATAGAACATTTCCAGCATTCACTCGCGTCATAAATTACACGACAAGAAGACGAATGCCAAGGCAGCCCTCTGCCCATAGAGCTTGCTCACCGGGTTAGATTTCAAAGTAATTTCTGAAAAGGAAAGTCACACCGGAAACAACCTAATTTGGCCAGGAACAATGCCTATTCTGCCATTTAATTACATTATGGCACATGCCTTTTTGGGCAGAACTAAAAAAGTTGATTGATCCCCTGGTGTTTTCATGCAAATCTGTTCATTTCAAGTGTCTTAAAACTCATGTAATCCATGTTGGGTTTTTTTTAGTTTTTATAGTTACTTATCCTTGAAGTAATTGATATAATAAGCGGTCCCCATTTCTTGGCTTTTTTGTAGGTCAGTCAATTACATGCAGTATCTGTATTCTTTTTATTGCCTATTCATCCTAATGTGTAATCTTGCTGTTAATGTGCAAATCATTTCCAGCAGGGGTCGCCAGAGACACTCAATCAATCAAACGTCGCTAGGTCCTTACCCTAATCTCCGACTCATTTACATTAATTATTTTATTGTTTGAATAACCATTTCTAAAGTTTCTACGTATGGTTATGAATTTAGATTTTATTATTTAGTTTGATGATGGCACAAATTTAATTGGAAATAAATTGTTCATTTTATTTTGTCTCCACTTCCTTAATACAAATAGTTGTGAAAAACTTCAGTATTAGAATAACTTAAAATAGGTTTCTCTACGTATTAAATACAACTGAAAATAACGTAACGGTGTGAATATAAATAAATTTAGTGTCAACTTGAAAGTTACCTTTACCGATGTCTCACAGGATCAACTCACAAAATAACATTTATTGTGTTAACTTTTGTACACAAAACCACATTGATCACCATGTGCAGAAACTAATACAAAAATATATCCCAAGTGAAAAAAAATATCTCTTTATTAACGACGGCGGTACACATACCAGGTGACAGATTCTACTCTACTTAGCGTTACTGAAAGGTAAGCTTTGGTGAAAGCAGCAATGTAACCAGTATTTCATGGGAAGATCTTAATGCTCAGAGTTCCTGCACAGTTGCAGACCACACAAAAACACACATTATAGAGACGGTCAAAAGCATTAGTTACCCATGAATACCAAAAACACAATCAATGCAGTACCTTTTTTTTTTCTTTTTTTTTCAGTTGAAGCTGACCTTTAACTGTTCTGGATCAAGACGATTCATTGTTAAACAACAAGAAGAAAGCTGGTGTGGAAATTAAATCATGAGGTTGACACTACTTACATTTACATATTTGCCTGCGTGTTCTGTCATAAAAGATTTTTAAAACCTATGCAAAGTACATATGTATTTGGACATTTGGTCTAGAGAGGATTAATTAATCAAAAAGTTTTAGCTTTGTTTTTTGTTATCACACTGTAAATGGAAACAGCTCTACAGCTCTATTTATAGTGAGAAAACACTTCCTTGAGTTTTGAAAACGACTGTTCTTCAAAACGGATATGACCGTTTCAGCCAAATGCATTTTAAAATTTAGTTTTCAATGTGTAAAAGTACATGATTATATATTACATGGTTTAAGCAATTTAATTAGTCCAAAGAAACAGATACTGAGAAATTACATATCTGTATATCAAGTTCTATGGCAATGTAGGCTCGTTATAAGAATCTACATAGATATGTATTTGCAAAAGCTCGTAATGTTGCTGGATACTGAATTTAAATTTGTTTCACTTTCAGATTAATTTTCTATTAATCTAAATTGTCTGCAGAAGTATTTAAATCAGCCAAGACCCAGAGCTATTTCCCCCCCAAATATTACTGTGAATTTGCAAATATTCAGTTATGAATATAACTAAATTAATGGCCTTGGTCATAAGTCAGGTTTTTTTTTCTTGCTGCTGTATATATACACATTAGAAGCATTTTTCAATGAAAGTTAGTCTAAATGTATTGAATTAAAGGGTCATCTGTCTTTTTAAAAACGGGATGAAAAAGACGTAACATGCAGTATTAATGTGGCACAAGAAATAAGCACAATTTACCAATAACCGAACCAGCTTAATTCAAGTCATTTTTAAGCATCTTTCTATTTACAAAACAAAGACATTAAATAGAGCACACAACAAAAGACTACAACCCAACAATTTGAAGCCCTAAACATAAAATTTAATGAACCATCAGAATATTGCCAGCTGGAAATTGTATGCAAGAATGTAAATATTCATGCAAAAGCTTGTTTTTTTGTTTCACACAAATGACTGAAGTCAGAAAAAAGTATGTCACATATTTGTCTGTACCAACATGTACACCCGAAAGTAAGGACAGGACAAAAAGAACCAAATGTTGGCAAACTGTGAATATACACCTGCAACACCTGTGGGTTAAAACAGGTCAACTAACCAGTATGTTTTACAGAGCCCACCAATCACCATGTAAGTTATACCGGATATACTGAAATTATCAATGTGCTGATCAGACTAAGATTGCAAAGCTCAACTAATGGTAGTTGACTAAATGCTTCGGTATCATAAAATGCCCCCCCCCCCAATATGCTAATTAAACATTCTTTAAAACGTGACAGATACTTACGTACAAATAAGAGGGGTACAGACTTCAATATATTATACACCTAGCATTTATTGGGCTAGGTTATTTCGGCCAGGGTTTGACCATTTTAGATGCACTGGGAGTGAGTTTATGGGATGCTCAATACCATTAGCAGGGATGCCAAGTGCTAAAATCGCATGACATGGGAGCAGATGTTGATCGTTATTCTACAGCTTCTCTTGGGCATGTGGCACCTCTACGAGGTTGTTAACGACCACTGGATGTAACATCGGAGAAGTAATGCAAAAGGGGGCCTTAAGTGCTTCAAATTTAGCTTAGCTCACAAGACTTAGTTTCAAAGTTTGTTTCGCCTTGCAACACGTCCAGCCTGCTGGACTTCTCATTAAGGTCTATCCTAGACTAATCAAAATTTTGTACAGAGCGATACATTTATACTTGGCAACATGTGGCTGCTTAAATGCAAAAATTCAACTTTTATCACAGTACTCTTGTCCAGAGCTTACCCATAATTAAACAACGGGCAGCACAACTTAATGCTGACACATATTAAAACTTGAACTTATCGTTTGTCAATTACCGGTTTGAGCATTTGAGATTTTATTTGAAATTTTAGACGTTAGATTTATATTGGACACTTTAGGAAAGTATACCTGTGCACATCTGAAAAGGCTGCAAAAGGAATATTTGCATACAAATCAATAAATAACATATCTGTCAAGTTAGGCTGAAATGACGGATTAAAGGATTCCTTCCAAATTCCATATAAATATATTTTAGAAATTCCCACCATAAACAGAATGACGTTTCCTTTTTTTTTTTTTTTTCTTTGTAATGGTCTTGACACAGTAGTTAATGCACGGTCAGTGAAACTCAGGTCAGGTTAAAAAATAGTCAAATTGACTAGGGCTGGGACCAAATCAGAACTTTGTTAACCCACTTATCGCACTTTACATAACTGTATTTAATATCTTTTTAATATTTTTACGAGTAGAAGAAATGCTTACAAAAAAAAAAAATTCCTATTAAATACAGAAAAACTTTGGAATCAGCTGGTTGCCAAGTTTTTGAGTTGGTCACAGCCTGCGTGTAAGTAATGTATTATTTGGGAAAGAAAGTCAAGTATTTGTTCTTGAGGCCCAAAGGTGAGGTGTCGAAATTTGGTGATGGGATTGTCAACACATTTGGACTCATTCACAAATGTATAGTGGGGTACCAAATGTTTTTAAAAAAAAAACTAAAAAAACATGCATTGTCCCCATTGCTCACACTAATCTGATGCTGCATGCAGAGCCTGGACTGGCCACTGGAGACATGGCAGGTGAGGACAAATGGTTAAGATTTACCAACAAGAGACAACCAGGGCATATCTCTGGCTTGGATTCATACAATACTCAAAATGTGCAATATAAGAAAGCTACATAAACAGTTTATAGAGAATATTCGCCTGCCGGTCCAAAAAGGTCGGATACAATACAACAAACCCAGTGTTTGCATGTTTCAGTTTTGTGTTCTTTCTTTGGCAAGATGTCGAATTTGACTAGCCGATTACACATAATTTAAACAGCATTACTTCACAAAATCACCAGTCTTTTAACAGCACAAATGGTGAAAATAAAAGGGAGGGGGAAAAAAATATGACATGGGAAATTCTATTTTTATTTATTTATTATAATTAATATTATTATTTCAATTTGGATATTTTTGGTACCCTAGATCCTTGTCTAAATACCCAGTGAATTTTACAGCTTGGACTGAGGCTTGAGCGTATATGTGATCACATGCAATTACAGAATTCTCTACAGTGCAGATAGGATGTAGAAAATAACAACATAATTGGCCTATAAGTAAATCAAAAGTTATTCGCTATAAAACTAATGTAAAATAAATACCACAAGTAACCTTTTTATGTGTAGACAGGACATTGAAAACTAAAGTAATCTTTTGTATTTAAATACAGAAAACGGCTAAAGCCTTCAGTGGAATTGCTTGGCTCAGTCGGTCGTAAAACTTGCCATTAATGTTTTATTATTTAACATGGAACATATAGAGAACATCTGTTTTTAATTTGGGGCTATTGTCATTGGAAGCATTGGAATTATTTTAAGCACTGCAGAGGATTAAGTAAATTACCGGTGTCAAAGTCCATGATTTGGCTCAAATGATGGAAGTGTAGGCCTCCCGAGTGGCTCAACCATTATAGGCACTGAGCCCAACAATCTTGACTGTCAGGTTTAAATCCAGATGTGGTCATCTGCCGATTGTGATCAGGAGAGCACCCGAGCAGGAATCGGAAGAGCTCCACCTGGCTCTTTGTGCACCGAGGCCTGTCGGCTTTCTGAGTGTTCGCAGGAGAGGGATGTGCCTCGCCACAACCGGCGCTGAACCACTAATGCTGGCTGTGTAAGAGTGGAGCGCGAAAAAGGGATGGGTAGCCATTAGATTGGAGGAGACCAATCGTGCTTCCTCACCCTCCCAGGGTGTGGTGGCAGGATTTGTAGTGACAAGACTCAATAGCACAATTGGAGTTTTCTAAACTATGAGGAAAATACATTTAATATAAGCAGTTTAGGCCACAATCTGAATGTAAGAGAAATTATTAAACGACCCTACGGCCTTTTCTGTAACCTTTAAAAGTAATAAGACGATGTTAAAATAGATGGGGGAATTTTGACCACCTGTATTCAGGTTTCACACAGCAACCGCTCCGCAGCTATCCAAAAATTTGTGGTAGTTTCCTTAAAAAGCAACTGAAGAGTTGAAAATCACAGAAAAGAATAATGTCAATCACACTATAGTACAGTGTATGAATTATTTTAGTTTGTCCGATTGTTAAATAATAAAGCCACATCAAAAAAAGTTATTCCGAGTTGTAAATATTGCCAAATCTAATTTGAAAAGCTTCCCCAAATAATTATTTACTTATTATTAACAGGATAGATCAAAATTGTTGACTAATAGGTCTTTGTTTAATGTTCTCTATGACTTTGCTTGCTAAGTATTTTATACAAGATGTTCACCATGGAACATATAGCAAAATGTATTTGAAAACCTATGAAAATTTCAACTGTGAGGCGAAGGTAATCCAACTCACATTTTTCAGGCCGCCTGTAGTACGACCCCCGCCCCAACCCCCCCACCCCCCCAATGTGACGTCTGTGTGTACAGAAAGACCTTTAAAAATCAGTCTTTATACATGGCTGCAGGTCTGTCAGCCATACAGCATGCTACCTTTCCTCACAATGTAATGGGAGAGGAAAATGGCTGGCTAGGACAGGTGAGCAACAGGGACGTGCAGCTAGGTCCTTTTAGGAGGTCTTGACCAGGTCATAGACATGGATGTGAAAGTCGTCATCATACTTGATATAATATACTGACGGCTTGGCAGGAACTTGGTAGATGACCAGACCGGTTCTCTTCACTCCTTTGTCTGTGACGTACTCCACCTGCTTACCCACAAGACTCTCTGTCTCTTCACCTGGCTTCCTGTCGGCTGGAAGCAAGTGTTTATTCTCTGCCAAATAGATAAAAAGAGGGGAAAAAATATCACCTTTAAAGTCACTTTAACTTAGATTTTTTGGGACCAAGCATTAGATCAAATTCAATCTGAAGACAACCTATTGTTAATGCATTGTACCTGCTTCTGGTAAAATTCGCAGATCTCCATCCTTGTAATCGTCCCAGAGCTGGTACATGTACAGCACAGGGTCTTTCTCATAGGTGATGTAGTACCAGTTGGTCATGATCGGCGCCCGGGACAGAACCATGCCCCTCCACTCGTTCTTCTCCCCATCCTCTTTTTCAAACAGGTGCTCCACAGCCTTGCCCACCAGCTCCTCGGCATCGTGAGGAACTTTGATCTTGTTGTTTACTGCAGAGGATGAGAGCAAAAGCGCTTAAAGGGTGAACAGTCACAATTGTTGAGATTTTGGAGAGCAGTGTGAAATGGCTCCAAAACGGCTTCGCTATAGAACCGGATTTTAAAGTACTGACAGACGCTGTGGAGCAGAGTAAAGTGCTCATTTGTTTCTACATTTAAAAAAAAAAAAAAAACCTGTTAGTGTTAGTGCAAAAAATTGTTCATTCATTCCTACTATTAACACTACCGTAAGGTGTGTGGAAACTGCATTTTGAATTTGACAGCTTCTCAAGCACCATCTAAAAGGTTCAGATTTTGTTTATATAATCCTGTATGGAAAGTAACACATTTAAGATTTAACACATTTAAGTTTTTTTAAATGAAAGTCTGCCTTTGAAAATATGCTGCCACAAAGAAGCCTTAATATTTCCCAACCCAAGTTAGACTTTACATAGCATCAATTTAATATAAAAGCAATGTTTTCTATTAAGCACAAAATCAGCCAGTGTTTAAATATGTTTGATAGGAACTGATATCTGTAACGCCCAAAAATGGTCTCTGAGAGACAAAATAAAAATGTGGCTTTGAATTATCATAAACAAAACCATCCTTTAAGATATTAAGTGTTCACAGCTGGTGGGCTAAAGCCCTTGCCCACAATGCAAAAGCTTTTGGTTTAGCACAAAGCAGGTTAGTAAACCTCTCACTCACCCACTTTCTCGGTGAGGACCTGCAGGTTGGACACTCTTTCGTCTTTGAAGAGCTCAATGCCATAGACACAGTCAAAGCCGTCGTATTTGACCATAAAGAGTGAGGTGTTGACACTCAGCCGGTCCAACACGGTGCCCTTCCACTTGGTCAGTGCCCCCTTCTCCCTCCAGCTGTGCTGGATCCTCATACCCAGCATATTATTGGGGTCAGGGGTGAGAGTGTCACTCAACTCACCACTACTGCGCTTCCTGTGAGATAGAATTGTACGCACAA
Organism: Hiodon tergisus; assembly: GCA_025775045.1. NCBI lineage: Eukaryota > Metazoa > Chordata > Actinopteri > Hiodontiformes > Hiodontidae > Hiodon > Hiodon tergisus. Next base: position 3,522,075 of record JAOVYW010000038.1, on the reverse strand, counting down.
CTCCATTTGAATTCCATTACCATTGATCTGTACTGTACAACAAAGCACCTTATACTACACAAACTAATGGAACACAGACTGAATGAGGTATTGCAAACTACTTGGTAGCAAATTTGTTCAAATAGTTTTTTCTTTCTTCAAGCAGCTGGGCTTTTCTGTATAACAATAACAACCGATCTAAGCATACCCGCATGTCAGAAGCAGAGGTGAGGGATTGCAAAGTTAAGGGGAGCGCCCTAACAAAGACAGCACTAAAACATAGCTCTACAACAACAAAAACAAATTCTCACAAGAGAAATGTAAAGATTGGCCAATGAGGACAAAAATGTAAATTAAACATGAAGCACCTGACTGACAGTACAGCGAATAATACCTAAGAGACACAATATTGAGTTAAGCATCTCTCTGTTATACAATGCAGAATAAAGATGTCAAGAAAAAACAACAGGAGTAAATCAACAACATGGACAACACAGTTATTTCGGAATAAATCAAAGCACGTTAAAGTAAAAACGTGAGAGGTGTTTCAGCATACCTGCCTTTTTTCTTGGACATGTTCCCATAAATTCAAATACTGCTGCAGTGAAAGGAGGGAAGACAGTGAAACATCTCACATCCTTGATGAATTTCGATTACATTTTCTAATGGATTAAACTGTACAGGTCTAAACTGTAGACTATTGGTTGTGTTGCAATGGCCTTTCATCGTCACTGAATTGCATCGAACTATTAAAAGACTATCGAACCACGGTAAAGTATAGCTAAATTTACCACGAAAATTCAGAGAAATTTCAACGCCATGGATCGGCTTGCCATTATACTTAATTGCACTGAAAGATTGAAGCAAATAATACGAAGGAGTTTCCCGAGACCTTGAAACTCCGATAGCGACAGTGACACAGACAGGTCAGTGATAGTGATGTTTAAAAAAAAAAAAAAAAAAAAAAAAAAAAAACTCACGTTCGTGTTTTACAACTGCATATTTTACTTGTTCTAATGATCTCACTGCCCATTACATTAGGAAACTGAATTCGCAATTCTTAATATGCCTTATTGGGAAAAATACCGCACATTAAGTTTAATGCGAAAGACCTGCAAGGTTAAAAACCCAGCTGGTCTGAATGCCGCCATAAAGCACATCTAAGGAATGTGATGTCTGAAGGCCATGGTCTAGGGTGAACTTCCTGAATTGTTTCTCTTCTTTGTCTAGAAGATGCACGAGTGGCATAGGATAGATACCACTCTACAATAGCAAATACTACTGAACGATAATTGTCTGTGCTTTTTGGGAGGGGACACTCGTGTTAAAGATAACCAGTATTTATCTTACACAAGCTGTCCAGCTAGTTGATATTAATACACAAACGGGCACCTCAATCAAGAAATGCAGGTTCCTTATCATTTTAAATTCCTAAAATTACAAAGCTACGCTTATTGACAATGTATCAATAGCTATGCAGAATATGCAGTATAACCGGATATCAACAATAACAATGTCGCCCATATTGCATAACATTGCTTCATAAAATGCTGCAGTGTAGGGAAAACCCAGTGTTCTCATGCAGTAAACCACTCGGGAATTTTTAAAAATGCATTACCAAATTCAGTGGGTATAATGGCTCATTTTTGACTGCGTTACGGCGCGTTGATATTTCGCAGGTTAGCCTATATAAATCAAGTGCTATGCCTGCGTACAGGAATGCATCATTTGTCTTGGCAGTGCTCTATTCATCAAATTTATATGTTTAAGAAATACATTTACGTATGTCACTCTACTAATATCAACGCAGAGAACTGTAGACAATAGCGCGGACTACGTCATATGCCACAATATCATAGTTTTACGTTCATTTCAGATACATCAAGCAAAGCTGTCATGACAAGTAGCATGCGCAACAGGCAAACACGGGGGATTAAATAGCCTCAATTAGATGTCCTTAATTCGTTCATTCATCCACTTAAAAAAGGGAGTTTAACTGATAATTACCTGACTACTATTTTCATGTCTGTGTGATGTAATTCTCTGCAGAGTGCAGTCTACCTCACGCGAGCTTCACAAACCTTGAGGGGAAAATGGTACTAAAAAATCGCTAGGAATAAAAACTACAACTTCCAAGACAAAATACTACGGGAAAACCCTCCGGACGTGAATTATCCCCGCAATGTATGCTGGGAATTGATGTCTACATTGCTGCCTGAATTGAATTTAGAAGATGATGAATGGCAAATTAATTACAACTACATTTCTGTTAGAAGCTTTTTTTTTTTTTTAAATAAAATATTCCTCCAAAAATAAAAACATAAAGATAATGAAACCCTAACTTGTATATTTATTTTTAAGATACCCCGTTACCACAAAAATTCCAGAATAACTTGTTCACGGTAGGGTGGGCTTGTCGATCCTCGTAATAAACTACAGTACCCGCTGTGCACCACAGCTCACTCCTGTATTTTAGTTATTGTATGTGTTGGTTGTGGCATATGTCAATCCAACAGTACTTCCGTTTTCAGCTTCGTGGAAGGTACGACGAAGACCTTTTATTTATTTTTCAACAACGCAGTCCGTGTGTGTTCACGTCATGCGACTTGACATAATCACATGACGGAGAAAAACATCTTGAAATCGCATCTTGACGTGAAGGTTAATTATACTGTGCTTCTCATTTGCAGCTAAAGGCGATTCAAAACAAAGAGATAAAGACATATATTCCAGTATATCATTAACAAACGTTCATTAGTTTTAGGTATGCGCAAAACGTAATAGTAGTTGTGTATAAATTTAGAATAAATGCATTTTAAGAATACATAACATCGCGTAACAATATAAAACTAAAACCCAACCACTCATAGCCAATTTTGTTTACGGTTCTGGGTTTCATCAGAAGGAGGGTTCCGATGAGACAACATGAAAGCTAAGAGTACTAATGCAGAAAGGCTCAATGGCCTAATGATCAACAACCCCTTAATGGTAAAAAAAAAATATATATATATATATATATTGTGGTGAGTTCAGCCAGACACGTAATGTAGAAGGACTTTGATGGTTCAACAGATGGTAAATATTATATCTAAGCTGACAAATTATCTCAACTCTACGTTGGTTAATCGTTTCATTTTAGAAAATAAAAATACAATTGGACTGCTTTACAAGGGCTAATAGACATGATTGAATAACTGATTTATCCACCAGATTAAATCTTAGAAATAATTGCTGGTTGGACTCTATGAAGAGAGACTTCCACAACTATTTAAATGCAAGCTCCTGATATTGCCATAGCAACAGTGTTTCCAGGATACATTGTGAAATGGAAAGTAACGTGCAGATAGCGCTGTTTACACGGTGCAAAGTTTCGTTATGATTCGTTTTGATTTCCCTAAACGCTTTGTAAAAGTATGTGAAACCAGAATTGAATTGACTGAATACTGAAAAAACATCAGTCATGTCAATACTTGGAAAGGATAACATTTAGAAATAAATGTCATTTATGGGATATTACGTAGAATATGTTTAAAACATCCATAAAAATGTCTGCGACAGGCAAATCAATGTTAGGTCCTCTAGAGGGGGTATGTGAGTCACACATTTAATAATTAGTTAATAGTTAATATAAACTTGATATAAGATTGTGCTGCTTCCTCGGTCTGAGACATTAACTAAGTTTCGGTTCGTTTTTGGTTCCTCTTGGTGTCTGCCTTAGGCAAAAAGGAATCAAACCAACCAGTAAAGACAAGCATCACGGCAAGGCATGCAAGATGCTCTTTCAGTGGTTGTCTTTTTGGTCGACTGGTGCTCTGCAAATAGGCTGTTTTGGTAAAAAAAAAAAAAAAAAACTTTATTAAAAATAATTGTATGTAGAGATTAACAACGTGATTTATTCATATCTGAAATGCTAAATTAAATGCCTGCTGTCTGATACACACTTGTCTGTAGATATGTGCAAGTATATAGTGTTTTAGTTAGTTTTTAGTTAATTTCTTTACCATGCCCCATTGTCATTTTTGATCAAATACTATTGTTCCACATGTCTCTAAGTTACAAACCTCAAAGATGTTAGGATTTTTAAGTAGCATATGGACCTAAGTTAGATACATGCTTTTAAAGTTATTAAAAGTAGCCATTCAAATGTGACGTGCTTTTCTTTTGTGGTTTCTTTAATTAAAAATGGCTTCATATTAGATTTGCAGTCACTTTGTTGCAAGTGACTGTAACTCTTCTCTTTATCAGGATTTTAATGTATAAATGAATAAGCTTTCGTATTGGATTGATTCTTTCGGACTATTAGAACTACCACCAGATATGTACTTTTGCTTTGTGCTAGTGTAGACAGTCAGGTTTTGGAAAACATAGGTGTTTTGTTATTTTTTTAAATATCTACATTGTTTTTGAATAGGCTTAAATGAATAGGCTTTGAAAAGTCTTGCATATTTTTTTC
>JAOVYW010000038.1:3505176-3517543 GCA_025775045.1 Hiodon tergisus | reverse complement strand
GAATCAGTAACACAATGTCAACAATGAATCCCCCCATACACACACGCACACACACACACACACACACACACACACACTGTGGTGCTCAAACCATGGCCAACCAAGTGTAAAAATATATAACTTCATCAAATGATTTACATGGAAAATACATATTAGAATCAAAGTATTATTAAGTAATAAAATATATATTATTACTTACCACTGACCTGAAATGAGTGTAAGGAAGACAATACAGTATGTCGTTAAAAGGGACAGTTTATGTATATCTCTCTGACAAGGACTATCATCGAGGGATCAATAGGGCCCAGTTCTGATAGGAAATTCCAAACAGAGATTTTAATAATGAAAGACAGAAAGGCACGATTCTGAGAAGAGTGTTATTTTTATGACAACTTTATCTTAATGCGGTCTTGTTTACTCTGACTCTGAAACATGGTATGGCCCGTTTAAGCAGTTTTGCCACAAAGTTATGGGAGGAGGACAAATAATTGAATAGTATTGTACGGTTTACCTACCGACCCATAGAGTATGCCCTCTTTGGACATGGCTAAATACAGCCCGGTGTTGACAGATTTTATGGCAACAACTCCCACACTGACAGATCGGATTTCCATTAGGCCTGTCAAGAAACAGATAGGAGTCAGAGGATGGGATTATCCCATCTAGTTCTTTGCTGTTACCTGCAGCATACATTTTCCTGTTTAGAAAATTTGGTGTCACAGAAGCCTAAAAGTATTGCCAAAAGAATTTGAACACTGAGTCAAATTCCCCACAGCAATATTCCAACATCTAGTGGAATCTTCCCAGATCAGCAGAGGCTGTTATAGTAGCAAAAGGAGGAATGACTCCATTTAAATTCCCATGTACTTTTGGCCATGTATTGTATGTCCTCACCAGTCTACCCCATGTGGAATGGGAACAAAACAGAGGAAAGTCCATTTCAGTTAACTCAGTCCTTCGGTACACATATAGTTAAAAAATAAATTAAATTTTTAAATATCAGTAGTTCTCAAGCAGGTAATTTTGCTCAGCAATAGCTAGCAAGCTGGACAGCAGCCACGCCAACGCCAAGGATCAAATAAAGGGATCTATCTTTTACTTTTTTCTGTGCTTGAGTGGGCTGCGGAAAGTCTGGCTGCAGTTTTAGTGCTCTGTTTTATTGCAGGCTGAGAGGATGAGGGCCCCCAGCAGCCAGAAAAATTCACCTGGGGCAGAGCCACGGGAGGCTGAGAACAGTGCAGACGATCCCCCTTCTGAAAACCAGACCCCAGGATGTTGGGTTGTCATGTTTGCTCTTGCCTTTTCATGGTTCGTGTTGCGTTTTGGGTGTCTGCTTTCTTAAATAGTATCTGAATGCATGCCTGGAAAGAGGCTATTTGAGAGGTAGTAGTGATACGGCGTGGGTGTGCTATGAGTTGTATCTCGGATAGTTATTCTGATTTCTAGGATTGCATTCTGGATTGATGCTAGGATTGTGCAGATTCATTGGATGGGGCGATGTTTTTCTACTTGTCAACTCTCCAGTGTTTGTTATATATTTTTTTCATGATTACATTTCCCACTGGAGCCACTTATTCTTGTTTTTAGGTGATAAACCCGTTAAACCCATTGCAGTCATCTGCTGTAATAGCTCATCCGTGACAAGGACTGACGAGTTGTGCACTCCGAGATCCTGTTTTGCACACCGCTGCGGTAATGCGCTGTTATTTGTTGTTTGTGGCCCCCGTATTACTTTGTACATGTCTTGCCATTCTCCTTTGACCTCTCTCATCAACGAGCTGTTTTCATCCTCAGGACTGCCGTTGACTGGATGTTGTCAGTAAACCCTAGATGCTGTCGTGCGTGAGAAGCCAACGAGGGCAGCAGTTTCTGAGATACTGAAACTGATACACCTGGCTTCAACGATCACACCACACTCAAATTCACTTAGGTCTCTTATTTTCTCCATTCTAACGTTTAAGTGAACAGTAACTGAAAGCTTTGATCCAGGCCTGCTTGTTTAATAAGGCAAACCACAGCCATGTGACTCACGGTCTGTAGGAGCGATTTTCGTGAACAGGGTGGTTCCCAGCATTTTTATATGTATTTTATATCAACATAATCTGAAGTAGGTCATATATAATGTTGAGCAATGAAAATATAATCTCCATACTGTTTGCTACTATATAATGTTTAATTTTCTTTTGACATTGCTCTCTTTTCAGTCCTATGGAGCAATTTGGTGTCTGCCTAGAACTGTATCTCATGTTAATTTGAGCAGGATATTAAAACCTATGATGGGAAAATGCTAGTATTAAAACGTTTAAGGTTTCTTGCGTTCTTTCTTAGTGCTCTAGCCTACATTCACTACACTGTGTAGACAGATTGATTACAACGCAAAGATGAACGTAAATAGCTAAATCAATAGCTGAAAATAATAGCAAAGTCACAGGGATGGGATCATGGGACATAGCGTAGAGAGTGAGTATAGTCTATTGGACTACAACGAGAACACAGAACATGCAACTATAACATAAGGGTTGGATTATCGCTCGCAATATTCAGATCTGGCTGGGTGAAGGCAGTCCACTCTTCCATCTCGATAGGGCGAAAACAGCTTGATATGGTTCTGCAAAATTTCTCAAAAAATGTTTTAATCCTGGGACCTTTATTGGGGCATAGTGGCTTTGATTTGGTGCGGCCCTAAGTGTGGGTGAGAGTATGGAGGAAGTCTGGGACAGTACCTGGATAACATTCATCATACTGCATTGAACAGTGTATTATGGGGATTGGCTTTTAGGTTTATTTTCCCATTGCATTATACAAAAACAAAGTATTACAATACTTGGTCGATCTGCTAAGTAGATATTACTCGATATACAGTAGATGATATATGACAATATATGACAATATGCCTTGTCATTAGAAATGAACAGTTGGACTGGACTGTGATTCCACTTCCTCCCTTTTATCTGCAATTGCTGCCCTGCAGTTAACCGGTGAGCAGACCAGCATGGCACAATGTGGCATTGCCACAGGTGTGTGTCATTAAACAGTCGCCACCTGCAGATGGGGGAGACCATTCCCACAGCCAGCAGGCATCCCTTACAGAGGTAAATATGAGGGTTGTCTAGATACTTTATAAATAGTGAGAAAGGATCTTGGGATAGGCACAGAACTCCTTTAAAAAGCAAAACAGTTCAGGCAAGAGACCGATGTCAAGTTAAGACCAAGGAATGACACAGTATTGATCTGTAGTTGATACTAGAGGTACATGGCACCACATAGGATGGATTCGAGACTGCTAATCACAGCACGATAAAATGGTACACATTTCCTCACAGTGTTTCTGAAAGGATGTCTCAACTATTGCTGCCATTCTTTAAAAACAGCACAATAAATGGCCGATTAAAGTCCTCCTGATTTCACCTTTAAAAAATACAGAAAAATAAAACACACACTAGACTGAGCCGCAGCCTAGCGTATCAATTTATGAACCTTGCCATAGAAAATTGGCAAGCATACCTGCTATAAATGTTGAGCCTAGTACAGCCTAGCCAGCGCCATTAAACAACCACTGGCCACATAAAAAAAAAAGATAAAAAAAGGAAACAAACAATAGAACCTCAGTATGAATGTACCAATCCAGGTTAAAGGGTCAGCCATGCCCCTATCTTCACTAGACATCTAGAACATCTATATGCAAAGACGATACACTGTAACAATCAAAAACATATGTTGACTCATGGGAGAGAGAGAAGGGTATCTCTGCGCTAGTTCCCCAAACTATGCCTACACAGACAGTAAAAAACTCCATTGGCACTCACAACTTATACACTTACTTTATATGAAAAGTTTATGTACTAAGGTCATTCCTGAACGTAAATAGATGTTGTTTTCAGAGTCGAATAAGGGTTTCTGATTTTTGTTTGTTGGGTATGTGAAAGAATATTTCACAATTTTTGCACAATATTTCAGTTGTGCATTTAGCAAATATGCAGGAATACTAGTTTGAACGATGACTCTGCATGAAAATCCTCTTCTTAATTAATCAATAAGTACATTTTATCAATCACAGGTTCAATGGTTCTTGTTTGAAAATTGCAGGTTGTCCAAAAAAGGGTGAAACTCTAGTTGCTGATCATTTGATGAGTTGAATTGATTTTTGCACAACAGTCCTCTTCCAACAGATTGGGCAATGTGGGTGTTTCTCTAGTTCTGATTCTGAGAAGAGATAATAAGCTGGAAAGGGTGGGCAGTAAGTATTAGACCCATCCTGCTGGTGACTGCTTATCATTTCCTCTATGACTCAGTCTCGATATCTGATGCGTAAGCTGCGCAGATATAGGCGTTCCTACATTCATCTTCTTGTAAATCTTGTAAACAGTGTAGCCTCAGCTTTCAGTGATTATGATTATCTACTCAGACCATTGACATTTCATTCATAGCATGCTGCCTGGATTCCTCTGGGTGAAATATGAGTGAAACTATGCTCTATTCAAAACAATTTATAACACTGCAGCCAGAGTCCTGTGTGTTCCTGTGCTCTGAATCTTGTTGAGAGTGTTTGAAAAACATTGTGCTACCCTGTGTGCAGCTATCTCTTACATTAACTAATTTCAACTTCATGATATTACATGTCACTGCTTGGCGGAAAATGATGAGATAAAGCATTGTGATACATTTTTTGGTTATCCATGCAAACTGGCTTTAGAATGTAGTTGGGTCAAAATAAGTGAATAAGATTATGTATTTCAACCAATAGACAATGCACGTATGCTTCATTATCTTGAATGTTCTACACACGTATTAATAACGTTCACATATTTTAAAACATAATTTTGCTTTGCTTATTACATGCATGGATCGTGTAGGCCACTCTAGGTTTTACAAACACTCAGGGTCATGAAGTCTTAAAGTCTCAATAAACCTACAGGTAAACTTCTAAAACAATAAAAGACATGGCAACGAAAGAACTGCAAAAATGAGACAGTCCTGTATTGCACAGAATCATGCAGAGTGTGAACTTGGCTTAATGTGTCCATGTCCATGGACTTTTGTCAGTGGAGCAATGCTTCTGTGCCTTCTAATGCTTCATAGAGCATAAGGTGGGCACGGAACCTTACATTCACACATACATAGACAGCATTTAGATATATCATCAGAAAGGTACAAATGCCACTATCTCACAAAATAACCGAGAAACAAGCAACTAAGGGAAGAGACCTGAAAGTAATCAGCTCTTACTACATGCTATAGGATCAATGTTTCTATCACAGCATCGGAATAGGGAGGCCACAATCACCAGGGGAAGCTCATTTTCACCTGCCACACAGCAGTCAGTTCAACAGCTGTGAGCCTGTGGATTGGTCGTCATGGTCATGATCATCATCTAATTATTATTTTTATTATTTCTAATGATTTACTATTTAAGTGTGTAAGGACTGAAAATAATACATGCCACCCTGTAACTGGTAAAACTGGCAAGCCAGCTGACAGTAACTGGAAACACAGTGATTCATATTTTGCCAGTAAAAGCCCAGAGCTCATGCCGTTGCTGAAAGTCACTAACTAGAGCTGCTTTTCAACAAATAAGCCAGTAGCTGAGCACTAAGGTGTATTGTGTTGTGCAAGGAGTGTCACCATCAGTGTGAAAAGCAAGCTTCCTAAATGTACAGTAGGACCCAGACTGCAGTAAATGGCAATACACCTGCTGTTCTTGTTTATGACTTATAGACCTGTATGTCCCAAATCTTCATTGATAAAGCAGAATAAAAACTAAAAACGGAAGATAGGGCTCTATGAAAAATAGATGTGAAAAATAGAAAGTGTGTCACTGATGTGCAAAAAGACGTATCTAACTGACATCCCCAATTCAATACCTGCCTTCTAATTCATCTTAGGTACTTTAATGAGACATCATATTATATATTATAGGTCCAAATTTACATTTTTAAAAGCAGCGCACAGATTGGTGGGACAGTGATACAAATGATAATCGGGCACCTCCACAGGATAAGAGTTTTATAAGGGGCAGCATAAATCCTGTAGAAAAAAATGAGTATTTCTAAGCCCCCCCCCTTGCCCAGTGAACTCCACTGGCTACTCACTCGCTGTGCGGTTTTTCTGGCGGGTGCCACACACTTGCCCCGTCTTGTCGATGAACAGGAAAAACTTGTTGGCGTTATAGAGCCACCGCAAGCGGACATCGCCCTCTAAGTGACTGTAACTGCGGGCGTGACGTGCGGATGTCCAGGAGCGGTTGGTATCCCTCACCGGTGCCCGGAGGGGCTCACGCCCGGCTCCTCCGGGCCACGCCGATGGGCACTCCCCAAGCGCTGTGCTGGCCGCCACCAGCAGGGTTGTGCACGCCAGACAGAAGGAGGCAGTGCCTGAAAAACAGGGTAGTGCAGCAGAGCCAGTACCAATAACAAGGACAGGGCGAAGACCAGCAATTGGTAGCATCCATTTGCACATGGTGTGTGGGTCAAACTCCCAAAGTGTACTTTGATCGTTTGGAGAGCATGCTTGTATAAAAAAGTCAATGGGGGTCGCTGAAGCTGTGGGTCAAAAGGAAGAGTCTTCTGACAAAGATCTCCCTGCTCCCAGTGCACAAACTGATTTCTTTCAAGAATTTTTTATAATTTTTTATTGCCTGGAAATGAGCAATTCCGTCCATAATGAAATTCCTGTTATCAATTTATTCTTCTTAACTTTCCGTTTCTTCATTTCATTTTTACCCGCTCAGATTTTCCTCTGCTCTTCATTATTTCCGCCGTTCAATTTCCAAAGCAATCTGTTTCTGCCCTTGGTCTTTCCTTAGCTGTTGAGGAACTTGAGAATGTCTAGCTCTCTTAATCTGGGTTGTAAACGGGATGAATGAGAGTGTGTGTGTGTGTGTGTGTATGCAAGGGAGAGAGCGACTGAGAGATAGTGTGTGTGTGGGTTAGTGAGTGTGCGAGCTATAAGGTAAAGGATTACCTTTGCTGGCTCCGGTGCAGTACTTTCTCTTCACTGAGGTGGAGTCTCTGCTGTGTCTTCATCCTTGGCAGGGCATGGGTCTGGAAAGAGGCTGGACTTTGTTAATTGTAATCATTGTGACTAAAGACACTCTGTGGCACGCTGCCAGGAGACACGCCCTCAAGCCCTGAGGACTTGCCCAGGGCTGATAGCCAAGCTGTGGGGCCACACCCACAGCCAGGACCACAACGCGCACCTGAGTGTGGTTTCATTCAAAATACCACACTCAGGTGCATGCAGTTGAAAAAAACGTTTAAAAGAATGCCAGGGTTTTTAGACAGTAAAAGGCCACTCTAGGCCCATGAGATTCATTTATTCAATCACACCCTTGAAAGTATTATATCAGTTACTTAAAAAAAAAAAACGTTTTATCCGTCCAAATTCTATTGCGACTAAATATAAATACCTGGAATGACTGTCATGTTAATGTATTTTGGAGCACGATGGGAAATTTCCGGTTGTTTTTTATGTTTTTCTATAATAAGTCCGAAACATCAAGCAACCATAGAGTTATCACACTCACAGCAGAAAGGTTCCAGATCCTGCCAGTGACTGGCAAATTTTCTTCAAAAACAATGCAATGCATTGGCCTTTATCTGCTGTGATGACTAGTACTTATCTCTGTAGTCTAATGTAAGAGCAATGCAGACCACCCTGTACCAGCAGAAATCCATAAATAGTTCAATGTTGTTTACATCTTTTTCTTTCTCGCTGAGACACCACAGCCCCGATTCACAGCCGCACAGGGCTCTCTCCCTCACTATCCCCCCTGAAGCCATTCCTGTCCAAACCTCTCATCTGCTCTTCATCAAGGCCTCGCTACATCTGCGTCTGCGCAGGCTTAAGAAGAACGGCAGAATCTCACCCCTGTTTAAATGGCATTTCACTGCTGCAGACGCTGGTCTTCCGGTACTAAAGTTAATGTCTTTTCCCTCCCACTTTTCAGCTCATACCTGGGAAAAGAATCTCATCCCCTTCCTGCACATGTCAATGGCTGGGACGAAGAAGTTTTAAATAAAAATGCTAGTTTATTTATTTTAAATACAATTGTTCAATTATTTGCAGGATTGCTGAGGGTTCACGAACTACTTCTGTAATTTTTTGGAGTGCCCTCATTTTAAGACAATTTAGAAGGCAAACGTCTGTTCTGGTGTTGTATCCTGCATGTTATAAAATAATAATAATTAAATGCATTGAAATATATAAATAAATAAATAAACTGAGAATAATTAAAATGGGATAAACATGGAAATTAAAACTTGATCTGAATATGTTGAAAAAACTGTGTGGATGTATTAATAGAAATTGACAGGTGTCTAGAAACAGTTTGATTCCTTGAACACAAAAACCATGCCTCTTCTTCATCCAGATTAACCTTTATGAGGCATCGTTTATTATGACACAAGTCGTAAAGTTCTTTGTTCCTTCCGTGTTTTTTTGATGAAAAACAACTTATCTCCAGTTTAAGTATTATGGATTGACCTCATGACCACAAAGGAAAGCTGTTTTCTCCTTAGACGACATAAACGTTTAAGGTTTTTGAAAAATAGCGCCTTCGCCAGCGTGAAAATGGCTAAGCCGTTCTAAGACATTTACAAATGGGTATTCTGTGAACGGGTCCGGTAGCAATTATTTATACTCCAAATCATATATTTTCAAATCAGCCAGTACAGTTTTACTGCCCAGCACCTTTATGTCCTTTAACGAAGAGAATAGAACCTGTGTTGTAATCTGTCAAAGTAGCTTAAAGGGAAGGAAAGAAATACGGTGTTACACTGGTGTCTTATTACAATGCTCCTCCGTGGTGCACAACCAAAGTGCTTGATAGTCAAAGTGTGTGACAATGGGATTATGCACATTGTTAAGGGTAATGGATGGCTGTCATCCCTCCCTTTGAAGGGCCACACATTTATCCCCAGTGACCCGGGACCTGGCCCTCATCCCGCCACAGAGAAGCAGCGCTTGACAAAGAGCGACCCGATCAAAAGACCCAGCCGCAGCTGGAATCTTTCTGACAGCATCCAACATCAACCGCTGTCTCTGCGCGCCGCCACCAAGGCAACGAGGTGAGGAACCTCCCCCTCCTCCCCGAAATGATGACGCTAGAGCATACTGACAAGGTGCCAGTCACATTTTCCTAACGGTGAGCTGAAGGTAGAACAGCAACAGTCCTAGATGTAAAGACCTAGATGTAGACATGACACTACCACCTCTGATTTGGTTTAGAGAGAGCACAGCATACAAACTACAAATCAGGTTACTTTCTTGTGAGAGAAATGTGTGATGTGGTCATCATTATACCATGCCATTGTATTGTAGTATGTTCCCTTTTTAGCAGTTTATTTAATTATAATTGTTTTTAGAATGGTAGGAATTCAAAGAACAAAGTGTTTTGTGGCAAAAAGTAAAAACATTTGTTTCAAAGACGAGTATTCAACTTTAGATATAGTTTTTATAGTAACTGTAAAAGTGATGATATTTTGACTGACTTTACTTGCGGTCAAGTTTTGGAAGACTTCCATCATGTGGCAGGTGATTAAAACTGAATATACATAAGCAATATTAATGGAAAACGTGAACGTGTGTAAATATATGTAAGGCTAGTTTACTTTGAATTGCAAAGAGACTGATAAGCATACCGAAATGAAAATTAAAACAGAAAATAATCGTTACTACAATGCAAATATTGCCATGTAATTGCTGTCCACCCTTTAGATCACTCTGGCTCTCAAACGGTTTCTTTGTGTCTCCTGGTGGAAGAATCTCCTCTCCTGTAGTGCTCTCATGAAGCAAAGGTAACAAGACATTACGGAAGCCAAATTCACCCTAGCAGCAACATGCCCTACAGTGACCATAAGGACGTCAAGCTAATGTCTGGGAATCGGTTCCTCCTCACTTCAGTGCACGTCAGACTGCTGTGTCATTGCAGATAATGAAGAGAAAAACTGACTGGGCTTGCTTAAAGACACAGCTGCCTTTGAGATTCTATGTGTCCCATCAAACGACTGTAAACAGTTTGTTTTCCTTGCCTTTGAACATTATTTAAAGGTACTTACGTCTTCAATGTTGAGAGGTAGACTCTTCTAGAAATAATTCCACGACATCATTTTTATTTGCTCTAGAAGCTGAGCAGCAACATATATATTGGGTTGAAAGACAATAAATAGAGTTTACTGAAGTCAACAATGATTCAGAATAGAATTCCCAATAAACTGTGAAGGAAATATACAATTTAAAAAGAAATCTTAAGAAGAATTAGATGCTGCTTGTTTTAAATGACAAGAATGTTGAGACCACTGTATGCAAGATGTAGGGCAAATAAAAATTAAGAAATGTCGGTTTGCCACCAGATGTCAGGGAAGGCAAGCTGTTTGCCTGGTTTTGGGTTGTCTCAGCCTAACTGCAGGAATAAAATACAGGATAAACACAAGACCAGTATTTTAAACTCTGAAAATTGTGACCTTTGATGGAGATAAGGTATTTCTCAGAAATGTCTGAGATTTTTAACCTAGGCAGAGATGGATTTCCCTCAGCCCTTTAATTCCATAGTGCTTTCAACCACTCTCATATAAATGTGACTGCATTCTCTTTCACAATGATGTCTGAGGCTGTGTGACTGCTGTATAATCCAGTGTCATCCGTCTTCATGAATCACTTTGTCAAGTGCTCTACCAATAGTCACACTCTGCAGACAGAATTATCTGTCACTTATACCAATAGGAGCCTTAGCCTCGCAGGTCCTTGCAGCTAAGTTTGATCCTAATGATTTTGCAGCAATTTCTTATGTCTCTCAAATTGCCTGGGATGGAAGGAGGAAGAGAAATTAAATAAAAAGCTTTTTGTTTTTATCTTTCTCATTTGTAGGTCATCAACATTTTCTCAAGTCTATTGCATATATCCAGTGGATGTGGAATTAGCCGTGACACATGCAATTGGAAACTGAAATACTGTAGTACTGAACGTGCAGGCATAGCGAGGGCGTTACACAGACCAAACGGCATAACTCCAAACTGCTATAATCCTTGTTGTATTAGGTCTGACTTCTAGGGACACTTATAATTACCAAGGGCCAGATACAGCAGTTCAGGGAGCTGAAATACCTTAATTGTCTATAAAAAAGTCCTTACTCACAAGGTTACATCAAAATAATTGTATTGCTGTACTTCTCAATAGGGCATGGTAGCTCGGTATCTTATGTTTCATGTAGACCTGTAAACTTTGACACTTTTGTACGTCGCTCTGGATAAAAGGGTCTGCTAAATTACTAAAATGTAAATGTCTTAATAACCTAATCTTTATAGATAAGTGAATAAAAGTGAAATTTATGGCAAAACATAAACAAAACCAAGTTCAAAGTAATCTAATATAGGTAAGAGAAAATTTAAGCACTTCATTAAAAATGTTATTTATTTAAATAAATTTACACAGCAGTTATCCTTGGCAGTGGCGATGCATTAAACTGGCAAGTTTAGCCCTGGCTTAGTTCCCACCTAGCATCTTGATAGGCGATGTCACTTGAGCCAGGATCAGACTACCATTTGATAAATCACATATGCCCCCAAAGCTGTTAGTAGGCAGAGGCCGAGAATAAATATGTATTTAATTTCTGTTTAATGCTGGCGTTTAATGTGGCCCAGCTGCCTATGGCAGTGCAGCCAAGGTATTGTATGGTTCACATCCTCCCCAGTCTTGGAGCTGATTCTGTCAGATGTGTTGCCTTTAAAGTCTAGTTTGGCCAGAGCAGTCTAGACCGACACCTCGCCTTAGACAAAGTACTATCGGCTGCCTTTTGCTAGCCACTAAATCCACCCTAAACATAATTTTAAATATTTTTTTCAGTTTTTCACAAATTAACCACCTGGATAATGTTCTGTACAGCTGGAACATAGTGAAGGCAATGAGATTAGTGGTTAGTAGTAATTAACCATGCACTATTCAGATGTATTAATTGTATGAAATGTAATGTTTTAAAGTATGCTGTCGATGTGGGGGCTTGCTGAGCAATGAGTTCATTACCACAACACACTTTCAGCAATAAAGGGTAGGCTCGGTCAGCTCTGGTCAACATGTGTCAGCAAAGGTTATAGCAACAAATCTGTAAGTGATTAAAGAGAGGTCACCTGGACCAAATCATGCACACTGCCCTCTCCTCACCACTACAGCCTCACAATGTGATTTTTTGTCCTTGAAAGGTCACGTCCCAGGCCCCTCAGCATTGGACAAGAGGCAGGCCGAAGCAAGTGAGCTGGGTCGATCGATGAATGTAAAGTGATCCCGGTGACATTGTTCTGCTGTGGCATCTCTCTCTCTCTCTCTCTCTCCCCCCCCCTCTCTCTCTCTCTCTCTCTCTCTCTCTCTCTCCCCCCTC
>JAOVYW010000038.1:3469931-3485875 GCA_025775045.1 Hiodon tergisus | reverse complement strand
ATTTTAAAAAAATGTCCTTTTCATATATCACATATATGGAACATGTATTCCCAGTTAATGTCGCTTTTGTTACTCCCACTAAACTTTTATTATATTCACAAAAGAGAATTAACATTAAACATAAACATTAAAATAGTTTTTTGTGAAATAGAAATAGAAATAGAAGAACTAATAAGGCATAACATTTCAGAAAATAATATATTTCCAATAAACCCGATTCACTAGAGCAGAACCCCTATATTTTATTGTGATGACAGATGACATTAGCTGCTGAAGTTATTCTTCACCATCTCTCTCTCTTTCTCACTTTCTCTCTCCATTTAGTGTTAGTGATGCCATGAGTCTTTATGAGTCAAAATCTTGGTGGTCTCCAGGATTAGGTTTATTAGAGTTTTCATATTATAGGATGGTGTAAGATTTAGGCAGGATATATTGATTTTGTTATTTAGTGACTTTCTCCTTTCTTTTGCCTACAATAAATGGTTTTTACAAATCAAGTCTCTCTCTGAATGAGTCTCTATTCACTGCAACTACCACCGAGGTCAAACCAATTAGAAGGAAGGCATTGTTCACCGTCTTCTTTGAGGACGGCCATCTCTAATTGAAGTTAGGCAAACTGGAGTGACTGGCGAGTCAACGAATTTACAAACTAACGCTCCGGAGGCAGCTTTCCAGACTGTAAATCAAAGTTGCCATAGTACAGCCTCCGGCTGGTTTACTGCTGAGCTGTCTGTCTGCTCTCCCACATTACTGGACTTTGTCTGACAATCGTTGTCCTCTGAGGTTGATTGGTCTCTCCGAACCAAATAAAAACTCAGTTCTTGTACTTGGCCTCTAACATTGTGCTGTTAGAAAACCAACCAGCTGCAGGTTTAAGCAACCTGCTTTCTGTTACTGGAAGATGTCAGACAGAACATTGGCAATTAACAAATGATAATTTTTAGATTTTTTTTTTTAAACCCAGCCATAAAACTCACATCCGATCAAACAGGTACAAAGAATGTGCTTAGCTTCCCATGTGTGATAAAATGTTCCCTTTTCAGTGCCATAAGGGACAGTGTCAGATATTACAGATCAGCTGTTCCGTACAGCTAGCTGGGAGCAATTAATAAGCCATATGTGTTCTGCATTTTCAGCACGAATGGCTTCAGCACGAATGGCTTCAGCACGAATGGCTTCAGCAACGGATGGCTCCTGGCTTTTCAAAGCATCACTTAACTTTGAGTCACAGATTTTGATGTCAAAAATACCCTTGGCTTTGGCCCCCGAGACATAGGAAAAACCACTGCCCTTCTGGACCCACAGTGCATCTGGGTCCTCCAACAGGCTCTGAGGGAAGCCTCAGAAACTGGGACAAACTGGCAGGAGGGGGACACACGACACGAGATACAAACCAATGCCAGCGCGCTGTCTCTGACTCCTCGCTAAAGCAAAGGAAATGCTCTATATCTTACTCTTTTGAATGCCAACCCGCTTATAAGTTTTCATGACAGACACAAAAAACTTTGCTTAGAATGCAACCTCCGGATTGGAGACACTGTTGTCTAATGACTGTACTATTAGTTAAGTTATATTCTGACCGCTTTCAGTGCCGGTTCTTGACCGGCAGCCCAATTTCATCACATTCATATGTCTGCATTCAAGCTTTAATTTGTTAAAGTTCTTAATTATGTAGTATATTTGTAATGTTAGTGTGTTTTGGCAGGTTCTGTAGTTTGTAGTTTTTCCGTGTATGCATTTGTTTCATTCAATATGTCTTATACATTATTATTTTGTGTGTGTGTGTGTGTGTGTGAATGCGGCCCACATGGGTTGAGAACCACTGGTTTAGAGGATGCCCGATTACTTCGGAAAACCGACCAATTCAGACCTCACAAAAATGTTTTATCTCAGAGCAAACTCCACAGGATGGAGTCGTGCACAAATTCACTCGGGCGCCGTACCTCCGAAGTAGGAGCCATCAGAAAGCTTCATGCCCATGGTGCCTTTTGTCAGCACACTCACAACCCCGTGCTGGATGAAGTACATCTTCTTGCCGATGGTACCCTCCCGAATGATGTAGTCTTTGGGCTGGAAGACCTCGAAACGCAGCTTAGTCAACATGGCTGTCACAAAGTTGGGCTCAGCGTTGGCAAACAGGGGCATGGAGGCCACCAGCTTGCGGCAGTTGAAGTTAACGATTTCCTGGAGGAGGGGAGAGAAACTAGGTTGAAGTGTGCAATATTGGTGTGATGCTAAATCTTCAGCTTCTTTAACTATACGTTATGTAATTTTACTTCAGTTATTTCAAAAAAAATGTTTGCTATGTTTTTTTAAATTCGTTTTTTGTTATCCTAAAGCACAATAGGTTAGATATTTGCACGATGAGTATTTTTTTCTTTGTTTCTTTTTTTGTGTGTATTGGTTGTGAACAACAACTACCTGGCTTTGTGTATTCTTGAAGCAGCCAAAAGTCATGAATCATGTTACATCTCATAATAGAAAATAAGTATCTCCCGGCAGTTATTTAAAGTTTATTTGCAGTAGAACTACAGATGATTTTGTCACCTTCTTCAGAGACAAAGTTGCTGATACCAACTGAAACCATCAAGTCTCCATCCAGTTTGTCCGTCAGTGGCCGAAAACTTGGTCTTCCATCCATCTTCACCTTTGCATCAGCTTCTGACTCATTAATGCTAACTTACCAACCGGAAACCTGTCCTTGGAATCTTCTCGCTCCTCTCTGTAAGATGAGCCCCCCTCTCCCCAAAAACCACTTGGACCCCTCACCTAACCCTCCTTCTACCCCCGGTATCCTAAACCATGTAACCCACTGGTATTAAAATATTAGGACCCATAATTGCCACACTTCAGTCACCCTGTTCAGTAACAGCGACCCAGTTCAGGCCCCCGGATAAATTGTCCCTGCTCCAGTTCTTTTCCACTCGTGCAGTGACTTTCTAAGAGACTTCCAGGAATCTTGTGGTTTTCATGGACATCAGGTTCTACACTTACTGTCTGCACTAGCTTACACCTGTCAATTCATCTTAAACAACAACAAATAGATTAATGTTCCTTGGTTCCTAACCCTCCGTTGGTTATGGGCTGCATCTAGTCCTGAAACTGGCCTTCTGCTCCGCTGATAGCACTGCTCACCCCCATGTGCTCTTTCATTGTTCTCCAGGAAGTCACTTCTTTTTGAACATTTTCTTTAGCCTGCCTTTTTTATGTACCAAATATGGAACACTGCTACATGGGTAATATTTTCTTTCAGTATTTAACAATTCCACCCAAGTAAAAGTCCTGATGCCTGTGACTGTCCCACCCAGTCCTGTCTCACCTCTCTCAGAGGCTCATTTAGTTCTTCTAAGATGCTCTCCTCATCAAACATCTTGCCCTGGTATCTGTGCTCATAGTAGTCGTGGATTTTCTGTCGGAAGTCAGCCGGCAGTTTGTGGAAGGACATGTACTGCTCCACTTGCTTGTACTGTGGAGAGAGTGAATGAAAAAGTCAAAGAAAATCAGTTTTTAGTTCACAGACAAATGGATCCAGGTAGCTACTGAGGGCTAGCATGAATAATTCAAAGTTTCTGATATAACAGTTTAGCACCACTGTCACTGAGTAGTAGTTAAGAAAAGTCATTTCTTTATGCACGTACATTTTGACCATGTAATTGTTTTGTAAGTTTGTAAGTTATTGCATAAGCCTCATTAACCCTCAACTGTACGCCATCTCCAAATTGAAAGTCTTAATCTATCCCAACCCCAACCATAAATCTTGCCCAGAGCCAAAGCTTGATCCCAGACCCAGTCCTAATCCTTTCAGAAACGATCAATGATCAAGATGTGCTGTGGTGCTGCTGGCTATTGGTGACACTTATGTTATGACATAGGGCAACCGGGGATATCATCAACTGGATGCTGAATAGATCCTTTAAAGAAAGAAAGAAACACAATCTTAATTGGTGGCCTTTTAGTTTACTTTATTTATTAAGCATGAGACCAATTGAAAACCCTATTTGGACCGAGTTTAGTTTGTTATGTTATGACCTATCAACAGATCCATGTTTTGGCTCCAAAAATGAAAAAAAAGAAGAAAAAACTGCTTTTCAATGGAGCCCTGTATGTTTTCATTTAAACCATGTAATGCAGCTTTGTGTCAAAATTACTGCTGCACGAACACAGTGCAATGATCAGCTCCAGTGAAAAAAGGAGGATGCCAGCGCGTTTGAGATATGTGACAATGGTTAGATAAACTCAGAGAGGAACTAAACCACTGTGAAGGCACAGCTATGAGAAGATCCACAACAACCATGTGACCTTCCCTACCAATTTACCAGAACAGAGAGGGGAAAAAATGAGCTAAACTGAATAATTCAACGGCCACACCGGCTGATAATGGTCTTCCTGCGAAATCCTTGGGGAGGCCGTGCCATGCCCTCGTCATTCGGGGGGGGGGGGGGCTTTACATGAGCAGATATCTCTGTCGTGCCTTGCTGGATCAGGGACAGCTTACTAATGGGCCGTTAGAACTGAGCAGTGAGTCACCACTGCAGAGCGGCAGAGCGCAGCACAGAAGCCTCACCACAGGCGCCCAGGGGCCCAGGGGCCCAGGGGCCCAAGGCCAGTGATACAGCTCTTACCAGGCCCTTTAGTTTCCTGTGTGCCAGAACACAAATTAGGGAAATATGATCTACAACTGCGGTTGATTCTGATTATTCAACCAGCCAAACCCTGATTTCACTCTCTCTCGGTGGACTTTTTTAATTTTTTACTCTCCCCACTCATTCCCTGATATTCACTTTCATTCAAAGACTGCTAATAGAAAATACTATCAGTATCTGTATCTGTTATTGTGCGTTAACTCCTAAAATGTGGCACTTTTGTACATTGCTCTGTATAAACTAATCCTACTAAATTAGTAAAATGTTAAATAAATATAGTCTGGTTACAGTATAGTAAATAATAATAACAGTAATAAATAAAAATAATAATAAAGAATTAAGTTACAGAACAAAACTTCCCTTGTAAAAATCCTTTGTAACCCTTTAAAATTATCAGTAATTTCAGAGTAAATAAAAGGCATTCAGGTGAAAAGGCTATTCATCTATGGCACATGAGGCCTTAAGACAAATCATTCAGTGACTGCGTTTTAACAGGCGCGTCATATCTTGGTCTAGGTGTAGAGTAGAGTTATTCTCTTTTCCACCGTGCTCAGACTGGCAGGTCCCAAGGAGAGAAAACGATCAATCTTCCGAGCGTATCAGAAGCACTCCAACTCCCTGCTGAACAGTTCTAATTTGGGTTCACAGCAGACAGCCGTGCGGCAGTATAATTCATTTACATCTTACGGCCCCACCTCTTCCCCAACCGGTTCCTTCTATTGTGAGCACATTCACTTTGCTGATCTCAGAGCAGCGCAGGGTTGAGGTTCCCTCGTGGTTTATGTTGAGTGAGGACGCATGCAGAGGCCGGGATATTTCTCTAACCACCTCATTTAGAAACATGCACAGTGATTCCACTCTCAGGTCCAGCATGCCCTGCAGGGCCTAACCAGGTTTAGAAAAAAACTGTTTGTGCTGTAGTACACCACCTTTTTTCAACGCCATCAATCAGTTTATTTTTCTCACCATCCAGTTTCTTCTTTTAGAATTGAGGCTTTCTATTCCTAGTGGCTGCAGATTTCCAACTGACGTTTAAGGAAAGGGAAAAAAACTACTTACTTTTTTTGTGTTTAGTGTGTTTATACACAAATTAAGAAGACAACTGAGTACAGCAAAAATGAATGGCCTTTTTGAGGTGAGGCAGGAGAAGTAGCTACTTCCAAAAGGTTAAAAGCTAACTTAACATCGGGGAATTACTCTGCAATTAATTTTACCGAAGCAAGCAACGGTTGAGTAATATTCTGTCTGACCACGCGTGTGAAACCATGTATTATGGTCTGTAATGGATGAGGTAACTATTGTTCAAGAGGACAGAAAAGCAACAAACAGAAATCTTACAGTTTTCCCAATTTAAAGCTGGACATTTCTGAAGCAATTCTAGTTTTGTACCTCGTTCTTGTACAACAGTAGTGTCTTACCAGATAGAAACACTGGGCTGCTCTAGTTTATGTGTGAATGAATGAAAACATCCAGGTCCACGTGTAAGCATTCAGAATACATAAGAAATAAATAGTGTACATTGCACTGTGTCGCACTTGTGGCAAAGAGAATATAGCAGGGGCCCTCAATCATGGCCCACTGATCAGTTAAATCTGACCAGCCAACAACGGGTCAGATTCATTTAAACAAGGAAAAGTTTCCCCATATCTACGTCGGTTGGTCTGATGCAAACGCCGGTTAAAACAGGCGGAAGAAATCGGGGAGGACATAAGACACATCGCTGGCGAAAGTAGGTATCAGACTTCTACTTTCAGGCATGTCTGTTTTGCTCTTAAACATCAGCCATCTTAATTCCAGATCGCATTTCTTTCAGGACTGATTGCTCAGAGCCACCTGAACAGTGGCACTCCTCGAGTGGATCAAAGTGATAATTGGATGTGTGGTAAGGAGACAAATTGCTTCGGGGGACAGTCACATGCAAAATATAGAAATACACTGGCAAGTTAAATATTACACAGAAAGGACAGGAGCTCTCAGGTCCAAAGGGTAACAGCCCCCGTGAGGACAACACGGCGGGGTGAGCTTAGGAACAGCCGGAGTGAAAACCTCTGGAGATGATTAATAACTGCATCTGTCAGTCAAAGTAGGCGACCCCGCCTGCTGGGCAGAACTGCTGCCGGCCTGTTGCGTTTTGCCCCAAACCAGCTGTAATTCACTCTGCCGTGACTCACTTTATCTCAACCGGCAAATACAGATCATACATCCTAAAACAAAACCTAAAACAAAAATGAAAAATATGCACAAACAGATTGTGTGTAGGCCTGGAAAACTCGCACACACAAAACACGCACTGAAACACTCACTCTAAATGACACTCAGAAGGAAAATGACGAATGACTGTATCACTGTTACTCTATGTATGAACTGGTTTATTCTGGTACACTATTACGAATTATGTGAGCTTTGTTGATATATTAATCTGTTTCACTTTGCCCTCTCCCAGTCACCATTGTGCTAGCTTCTGGAAGTGAATTCATGCTGCATTTCAGGAAAATAACGTTCAGTGAAGGCAGGCAGGCAGTCCAAAACAGGTATGTGTTGCAGGGACCCACGAATGCCTAAATTGACAAATGCCTGTGCCTGTACTAGTCACCCTGTCATTCTCCCAATCAAAATAGTATAAAAATCACCGTCATACTTTTTTTAAATTTCGCCTGCCTTCCTCCTCAGATTAATCATGGCAAACACTTTGATTTTATGTATGGTTGTAAAGCCTGCCCCTGGTTGCCAATATATGTGATGAACGGCTGTTAACCCCCATGAACTTTGTTGAGAGGTGATGGAAACTGGAGCGGGAAACGTTCATGGGGTCAGGGCAACACGCGCCACTGCAGGTCCATTCGTCAGTTTGCCTGAATTAAAGTGCCCACCACCTATAGGAGACGCTATTGTTCACTGACTAAATACATCATAAATATTCCACAATGGCTCACAGAGGCTGTCCGTTGTGGATAATACAAGCATGTGGGGACGTGGAGGGCAAACAGGGCATTCTGTTTCCTCTGACTGGCTGGTCGCACTGCCTGTGGAACACTTCCAGGCAGGTGGACAGTGGCTGATAACCCATGGAAACAGTGAGGGACACTGCAGGGGGGGAGCTTCCATCTGACACAATGTTTATAAAAGTGTGAGATGACTTCATTTTAGAGAGGACCAATGCTGCGTTTACATGCTGTCTCTGTGAACAGCATCCCCTCTGACTTGAAATAAGCTGACTGCTTTTGCATAATGTACTGGTTTCTTGTTATTTTACAAACTTCGTTTTATCAGTAAAGCCCAAACTATTATTCTCTGTTTTAAAATACAACAAAGACTCAACAACTAAGTGCGATTAATTTCATTAGGAATTATGCAGCATAGCCGGTGAGTGTTTTTTTGTTTTCTACAAGATAGTACGCAAACGCCCTCGGTTACCCAGTAGGGGCTGAGCCTGTCAGACAGCCATCAAGGACAGCGGCACTAAAATCAGGCAAGCGAGGGGGCTACATCACCTTGAGGAGGACACCAACACTACGTTGGTTTGCTGCCTCATCAATTTCCTATCGGCCGGTCAGACTCTACATCACAGTGACGCTACCCTTCTTTTCTGCTTGGTGGAACACAACCTTTGAAATCCATTGGCCCATCCAGATAAGTGACACCCCCCCTCCCTTCACTCCCCCTGAGTGCAACAGCAGGCCAAAAAAGCACCATGGTGACTAGGCTCTGTGCGCCGAGACTCGAGTCTGGGCAATGCGCAATGAAGAATTATCTCAGACACTCAGTGTCTCTCTGAGATTTCCACTCAGATGCACTCAACATCTGTATTGACTGGGTTTGTTCAATGGAAAGAGGAAAAAGGCACATTTAAATAATGAGCTGTCACGTTTAATGAAAAGTAA
Source organism: Hiodon tergisus (assembly GCA_025775045.1). Taxonomy (NCBI): domain Eukaryota; kingdom Metazoa; phylum Chordata; class Actinopteri; order Hiodontiformes; family Hiodontidae; genus Hiodon; species Hiodon tergisus. The sequence goes on along the minus strand of JAOVYW010000038.1, from coordinate 3,477,351 downwards.
TGAAAACAAGCAATTTCCACAGCCTGGCTCTTTGGTATCTCCGTTAACTATAAGAAATGAGATATTTTGGAAACAATTGCACTGATACTCTCTTCCGAACTGTAACAACAGAGCACATTCGTAACGACCCAAAGGTCTATGCAAATAGACACATTTCTCTCGCTCTGGATAATTTCAGACGATTTAAAAAAAAACATTGTTAATGTCAGCAGTTCGCAATTTGGGTGGAAAGACAACAGATGCCTGAGGATTGATTTACAGCCCATCTCTTCTGACAGCCTGTTATTCCACGCTCAGTACACCTTTCACATCTCTCGCTGGAGACGCGAGACACCAGAACCAATACGCCAGAGCTGCAGGGGCTCCTTAACTTGTAAGCTAAAGAATAACAGTGCCCAGCCTTTAGGATACTCAGATTTCCTCTGTCCGAGCAGCTTAAACCAGCTTTCAACCAGACATTTTTCAAACCAAAACAACACAATCTCCTGCAACCTTTAATGCTTCATGGCTTTCCAGACTGTTATGACACTACTATTGTGCACATTTTATATGTGGGCCAGCGAACGGATCTTTACTCCAAAAAATGTTACTCCAACATTTTCTTTGCTTTCCGTCTAACTGACCGTCACAGCGACGACCCTCAGTGATGTCTTTAAGGCAAGGACGAAGATTTAAAATGAATACAATTCCCCATTAGACACGCAACAGCTTTGCAATAGAGGGCATAAACGGAACGGCTCCTCCTCCTGAGTCATACTGAAACCTACTGTGGAAAAAAGAAAAAAAGGCCGTCTGGGGAACCACAAAGACAAAAAAATGCTTTTATAAAGGAATTGTTTTGTTGCTGTGTGCTGTAAACAAAGGTTGCCACATTACCAATGGAAATTACAGAACTAGGTGCTAACGGCGCTATACAAACTGGTGCCCCCACCAGGTCGGCCTCTGCTGGAAACAAAGCCACTGTGATCTACCTGCAAAAAATGAATAGAACCATAGGACCTTGGCATGAAAGGGTATGCACAGAAAGGCTTTCAGCAGGAGGCGCCTACCTTCTCCTGGTACTGCCGGCGGGAGGAGTCGAGGGACTGGATGAGAGCGGTTGCGTGGCCGATGAACACGGCGTAGCAGGTGGCGCCCACGATCATGCTCAGCATGGTCAGCCAGATATCGGATAGGCTCTCCGGGGCCTGCCTCCCATAACCGATGCAGAGCATGTGGCTCATGGCCTTGAAGACGGCGAAGGAGTACAGCTCACTCCAGGTGTCATTCTACACAGAGGTCAGAGGAAAGCAGGGCATTAGGATCTCTGGGAAATAACATCAGGCAGATTTTTTCCAGTAAACAAAGCAAATCGTTACATTGCACTCCTCGGCCAGAACTGATTTTCTCCGGCTCATAACAAAGAGGCAGTAATTGTGCCTTTTTAAAATCGCTCTGTACGTGCTGGCTGTCATCTGTAATTCCCCATAGAACGCGAATTATAAATGTTGCTCTCCTTAAACAGGGAACTGCGGTGTACAGTCTGTTTATATTTGCAGAGGAATGTTATCAGTCATGTCCTATGCTCTCCTATGATCTGCAGACAGGATTACTGCTCTGGTGCCTGGAAGAAAAAAAATTAATTGAATAAACTACTTCCTTTGCCATTGACTTCCATCTTATTAAGGATGAATTAAGCAGAAAAAAAGTGGGAAAACTACGGTCATGTGAAAGGATAGTAGCTGGCATACAGGGAATTATGGGGGGGAATTACGGGGGGGGGGACTGCACGAGGGAGGGACGGACAGGCTTAAACCGAAGGAACAGATGAGGAACAGCATGTCCTTAAACAGCCCTGCCACTGTGCCCCGGGCCTCCTTCGGGGGCCCAATCTGCAGATATCCCGTCACCCGTCAGAATGCTGGGTGGGCGAACTGGCCAGCAAAGTAGGCACAATGGCAGATTGTCAAAGAGATATGAAGAGTTTTGGCCGTGCCGCACATGGAAATCCGCTAGGCAGGGGGACGAGTCAGGCTGCATGATAGTTCGCCCTTCTCAGGGTTTGCGGCACAAAGAATTCATTACTGAACAAAGCAGTCAGGCTTCAGGGAAAACAGCTGCAACTAGTGGTCATCAGAGCAAGTGCTTAAGTGCTTTTAAAAAAACTGCATTCAATGGTTTAAATTTGTCAAGTGTACAAAATCCAACCACATTTGAATTATGAGGTGCGAAAAAGCTCTATGAAAACCCGATGAAAGAATTGACGTGTGGCAAAAGAGCGATAAGCCAAACAAATATCCCCGGATAAAGCTCTGCATGCAGTAAAGTTGACAGATAGCCTAGTGCAGACCCTGTTCACTATGTCTTATCTGGATTTACAGCCTTCGTCCAGCCTTTAAACCTTCATGAGGCTTGACTACACTTCCTCTAGCACAGAAAGTGCCCTTGATATACGTTTTAATCTCAGCACAGATGACCGAACGTTCTTTCAAATCGATCCACTCGCTTCTGTGCAACATTGTCATATATACTGACCAGAATGGGATCTGGTCGGACTCTGCCCTTGTGCAGAGAGGTTCCCTCTTTTCCGACAGAGTCTGCAGGCTGAGAGCTGATTGTCGCTCCTCACACGGGCACCCGTGGTTTCCCAGCAGAGGTAAACGGGCGTCACACAGTGCCTGGCTGTGATGAAGCGGGCACGTCTCAGTTTTGGATCCGCTACCACTCTCCCCTTGCATTACTGTCAATCGTCTGCCCTTCCGACTACCCATGTGACAGGCCAGCGCCACCGTGTAACAGACCAAGCAGTAAACGCCGTTCATCACGCTGTTGATATCCAGACAGTTCAACGTGTAGCATTGTGTTCTTTAGATAAATAGTTAATCTCGGCTATGAACTTGCTATTATCATATAGCAGTTACACTGACAGCCCTCCGTACCTTATAGTTTATAAGCCAGAAGATAGGATAGAAAGAGCAATGTAAGTGCACCCTCTCAAAAACCATCATGGAAAATGTATGTCAGTAGGACTTCATTAGCAAAATCCTGAAAGAATAGTAGACTCTCTCGTGTTCTTATTTTCTTTCAAGAGAACAAAAATCCTCCATCAAATCTACTCGCAGACCCATACGAACAGCTCCTCTCTACTCCCTGTACAGCACAATGTCACACAAAGTGTTGTAATTACAAAGAAAGACATAATTTCTATGAAGTCTTTGTGTTTTGAGTGGGGGGATGAGAAGGAGAATAGCCACAGGAACCAATTCCTATTTTCCATCATAAGTCATTTCTTTCAAGCTGACTTCTGGTTTCAGAATGGTTCTATATGTCAAGATTGCGACCTAGACTGGCATTTGGGGCATTGGTAAAAGGGTGAACCAAAGGGGGAGAAGAACTCCAGGGATAGTCCCGGTAACAAGGGGCAGGGGCAGGCCTACTGTTAGTAGGCAGGAGAAAATAAAAGTGAATCCATCTAAAACAAGGGTGTCTGACTCCCGTCTTCATGGGCCACAAGGTATGCTGGTATTCCTTTAAACTCATGTAAAATTAGTTGCTAGTATTAAGGTAGCTGGAAAACCAGCAGACCATGCAGTCTGTGAGAAATGTGAGTTTCACGCCCTTGCTCTTATACATTTATGGCTTTATTACATGTATTACTCTAATGCAGGATTAAGGAACCCTGGTCCTCAACAGCATCTTCAGATTTTTGTTCCACCTCACATCTTCAATATTTAACTGAATCAATTATTTGTAATCAGAAATGATTTTACCTGGTGTATCCAGGTGTATGTATATTAGCTGTTAAAAACCTGCAGAAACTGTGGATGTCGAGGACCTGGGTTCTCTACCAGTTCTAACACATTGATTGCTCTAATGCATTAATCGCTCCTAAACATAAATATTCATATGGGCATGATAAAATACAGTTACCAGTTGTTAGTCATATGCAGACACATACATTTTGACCAACTTTATACTGATTTAATCCACTGCTGGGTTAATAGAGAACATAAGCGGATCAGAGACACAACACATTATTACTGAAAACTGAGAAACACATTTAAAACATGAGTTTTTCCCACAGTTTTTAGTTTAGCATTGACAGAACCCCACACAGCTAGGAGTTTTTCTTTCCTACCTAAATATATTGGTTGTTATCGTTTACTCCTTCGTCCATTGATGCATTGCACTCCTTCAGCAGGAAATTGCTCTGTAATATCATTAGGGGCTTATGGCAACAGGGTGAATGGCTTCAAACAACAAATTCCTTCCGTTTACGAATTACCGCCAATGAGCCCAGAGGTCCTCAGCCGTTTCATTACAGCCTCATTCTGGATGGATGGGCTGTTTGTGCAGCATGGTGTTACAGTGTCTCAAGAGGCAAAGAGATGCTTCATTTGATACTATGTCCTTTGTGTAGAGTAATGTATATCTCAATTAAGACGTTGATCATTGAGATGAGAAGTTGGTTTCCTGGACAACGGGACACGGAATCTGCTACTAGTGGCAGATTAGACAAGCTGGAGTTGAATATCATAGAAATGTTTTGCCAAAGTATTATAAGGAGCTTTATGAAGACATAAACCTAATGTCTAGCAGGGAACCCTCACAAACATAACATTTCTGTTTCCTGGTTGGCCTACATCCAGAGGTAAAGGGATGGCAAGTGGGAGAGACAAATCCACAGTGTCATGGTCAGTCTGCATGAAAATGAAAGCATTAAAATGGCCCTGCTCTTCTTGCATTAAAACTGCCTTACTGTTCCTCTCTGGGATTAATGTGTCACTTTGGCAAGAAATTAGTAGCTGTCTACTGTAATTAACAGGTTGATTGTGCTAGTTTAAGCTGCATTTGATTCACTAATTCACAAATTAGTTGGCAATTTGTTATGTTATCTAAGAAAAAATACAGCCTATTAGAAAATATAGGAAATACTAGAAATGATTTGTACATAATTGAATAACAAGTCAAATCTGCAATTGCTAGTGATGGGCTCTGATGTGTAAAATCTTGTAAATAAACTGTTTAGATTATGTTGAATCCAATAAAGATAATAAGATAATAATCCTATAGCAACCCTGAAGCCTTGCTTAGAGGCCTAGGCCTTATAGTAATGCAGAAACTTCTCCACACAGTGACATAAGAAACCGGCGTCCAAACCACAGCATAGCCGGAACCCCTGTGACATTACATTGGTGTTAGCAGTGGGATGATTGAAAGGATGAATATGCCGCTACAGCGGTGGAAGCAGATAATGAGTCTGCGACCAGATGGCAGCAGCACACTATGCCTGGGACCAGAGAGCTGCCTCAGCCTTCCCCTTGGAGTGGGTAAAGGGATGCGAGCAACATCGACAAAAAGGTCCTCGGTTGTGGAGAGAGACGATGTCACTCACTCCTCACCACAACAGCTGGAAGTGGTGAAGTTTGGTGATGCAGCAAATTCTAACCTTGTCTGCGATAGACCGGAAGCACAACATCAGTGAGCTGAAACAAACAAAGGGCTGAAGATCTGGTGATGATACAGTGGGGGAGCCTGGGAAGGCTTTGCAGCCATGCTTAAATGTTGCTTAGAGGCCTAGGCCTTTTAGCCATGCAGAAACTTTGATGCAGTACAGAGAAGTACATTCCTTTCTTTATTTTCCATATTAAGCTTATCAAAGCTTGTATTACTACTAACTTACTACTAGCCTGCATTTGCAGAACTCAGCTTATCTAGATAAGTTTGAGGTATTGCCCTTGTGTTCAACAGAGGTGTCATAATGTCGATGCAAATGTGACAACATCGTCTTCTTCTGGCTTCTTTCACATGTCACTGCTTTTTATCAGAGCCATTAGCTGTCCTTTCAGATTGGCCCTCCCTACGTAGTTACAGATAATGTTAGTCTGTGATAGCCGGCTTGTTAACTATTTTACTGTTGCTATGTTACCTCACAGTGATCATCGTACATGCATATCCAACCTAACCCTTCAACAGGTCAGAGAACAGTATGATGTGTTTAAATTTAGAAAAAAACTGAAAAACTTAATGTGAGATACTTAAGACATTTCAGACATTTAATGACATTGGCATTGTATAAAAATGATATGGTTTCCATCACTAATAAATATTACTACAACAAACAGACTACGGTCCCTAATAAAGAAAATATTGTGGTAACGCATGGTAAATCTAAAGTTTTGGTACTGTTTGCATGAGTGTCAATGGGTCATTTCTGTTTTGTCTGTCTTTCAGTCCGTCTTGTGGAGATCACTGGGAACAGACAGAGAGCTATCAGCAGTGAGTCCACGAGACACATCTCAGTGTTCGCGGTTAGAGATACTACTAAGTGACCAGCTGGCATGTTCCGGTGAAAAAAAGCTTTTAAGGGGAAACCTGATAAGACCACAGATGACACCATGTACTGTAGAAGGCTGAACTCCACTGTCATATAGAAAGCTAGAGAAGTTATTGAAAGTGTAGAACAAACCTGAATAACCTTTAACTAATTCAGCAGTGTTGTCTGCTGAAGCTTCTATTTAACTAACGATCAGGGAAAAATTTTCAAATAAAAATGTATCACGGAAGAAATTCTTTATTGGGTCAACCACATCCTAAGGTTTTTATGAGCTGTCAGCAATTGAAATCTATTTGCATTCCACACAAAAAACAATACTGATCTGATTTCAAATCCTCAGTTAAGCCGAGGAGATCCGGAGACTAATCAAACTGTGATTACATGTTCTTTTCTTTTGAAAGGTCACTGAAAATTTGAAATCAGAAGATCAGAAAATCTGACTAGTTTCAATAATTAATCAGCTAATAATTACACAAGCAGATTTAATTTGGGCATGATAAAATTCTCACAACTTACTCGGATTGATTGGATAAAAGACTGGACATCCTTACTGTATTAAAAAAATATAAACAGGCATGTAGTGAGACTCTCAGATTTACCCAGCAAAGTGTCTTGAAATGACAAATCTATGCCAGAGATCCATCAAGCCAAGTCTGATCAACTCAAATTGAAATGTGGCTTAATGCGCTAGGTCTGGGTGTTGTTGCTTCTGTGGATGGCGAAAGCTGACGGACTGACAGAGCTATAAACAGCTTGCCTTTATCTTACGGTGGAAAGGGAATAAAAAGGACATGAGTGACAGTGCATTCCCATCCCCAGTTTCCTCACTTTCATCTCTCTGTTATCATCCTCCCCTGTACCAGGTGGGTGTAAATACTGCTGTCTTTTTAAAACTGTTGAGTTTTTCAGAATCCAACCACACTGAGGGAAATTCAATAGAATACAAACATTTTCAACTTTGTGCAAATTAAAGCAGTTTTTTCTTTCTCCCTGTTAACCTGTATCAGATTGTCTGGATGAAAACTTTTGTATAAGATTAACAAAAAATTATTGGCTAAATTGATTATTCCATTAGCTTTCATTACAACAAGTAATTAATAAAAT
>JAOVYW010000038.1:3455036-3466694 GCA_025775045.1 Hiodon tergisus | reverse complement strand
GCTGTGGTTACGCTCTGCTTCATTTGGTTTTTAGTTTGTGTTGAAAGCTGAGAAGCTTTTTAAATTTGGTTTTCTTAGTCGAATGGGTGTTTTTTTGTTTCTCCAGTTTTGAGTTATTTGAGTTTATTTGAGAACGTTTTAATTTACATTGGCCTATAAAAGTCACGACCCAGCACTTTGGCTTTGTGTCCGCTGCAGAGCACGCCCTGGTGTGCCACAGTTTTGTACTGTCCCTCCTGAAAATTTTTGATTGCAGTTAACCGTGCAAGGAGAAAAGACAGAGACACCATTTTGAGTAAAATTCTAAAATGTTTTGAAAAATAATTTAATTAAATGTCTCTAAATAAATACTATAAAGGGCAGTAAACAATAAAAGACAACAAATAAATTAATAAAATCCATATTTGGTGTGACTACCCTTTGCCTTTAAACAGCATTAATTCCCTTAGGTACACTGTCGAGCAGTTAGAATGTTCAAAGCATCTTGGATAACTTTATTCAGTTCTTCTACAGATTTTGGCTGTCTTGCATGCTTCTGTCTGTCCAGGAAATCCCAAACAGCCTCAACAATGTTGAGATCAGGCCACTGTGGAGGCCATACCATCTGTTGCAGAAAATGAGTTTTTGGACATCTAAAATTACTTTTTTTCTACTGACACACTAATGCAGAAGAAAAAAAATTAACATTAAAGACTACATTTATGTAAAAAGGCTCGGTTGCCTAAGACTTTTGCACAGTACTGGAGGTATTCTGGTTTGATATGAGCATCAAGCAGAGACTAATGACTAGGAACAAACACTAAGACTTTTGCACAGTGCTGGAGGTGTTCTGGGTTGATGTGAGCATCAAGCAGAGACTAATGACTAGGAACAAACACTAAGACTTTTGCACAGTGCTGGAGGTATTCTGGGTTGATGTGAGCATCAAGCAGAGACTAATGACTAGGAACAAACATCAGCACACCGAATAGGCATCAGCCCCCTTCCAACCATCCATCACTGTCAGATGCAGCAAATCAATCACCAGCATCACAAGTAGTCTTAAGAACACTCCAGCTCCCTCATACTGTGAGGACAACAGAACCGCCGTCTACATGGAGCATCTCAATGCCTACATTACCACTCCACAAGCATCACAGGCATTATCCCAGGGGATCATTCCTTCCACATGTCTCTATGCTGCCTCAATTATTTGAATGATTGGTGAAATTACGGTTGCCTGTCCAGTTACTTTAAAAAATCATTCAGAAGATGGTGAAGGGTGAAGAAACGAATCTGTGTGTGTATATACACTATATGGACAAAAGTATTGGGCCACGCCTCTTAATCATTGAATTCAGGTGTTTCATTCACTCTCATTGCCACAGGTGTATAAAATCAAGCACCTAGCCATACAGTCTGCCTTTATTTGTGAAAGAATGGCTAGTTCTAAAGAGCTTACTGAATTCGAGCGTGGTACTGTAATAGGATGCAACAATTGCAACAAGTCAGTTCATGAAGTTTCTTTCCTCGTAGATATTCCATGATCAATTGGTATTATTGGTATTATTGCAACGTGGAAGCGTTTAGGAATCATAGCAACTCAGCCACGAAGTGGCAGACCATGTAAAGTTACAGAGCAGGGTCGCCAAGTGCTGAGGCGTATAGTGTGTAAAAGTCGCCAACACTCTGCTGACTCAGTAACTCCAGAGTTCCAAACCTCCTCTGACATTAACATCATCACAAAAACTGTGCGCCGGGAGCTTCATGGCATGGGCTTCCATGGTCGAGCAGCTGTATGCAAGCCCGACATCACCAAGCACAGTGCCAAGCGTCGGATGGAGTGGTGTAAAGCATGCCGCCACTGGACTCTGGAGCAGTGGAAATGTGTTCGGTGGAGTGACAAATCACACTTCTCTATCTAGCAGTCTAATGGACGAGTCTGGGTTTGGAGAATGCCAGGAGAACGTTTCCTGCCTGACTGCATTGTGCCAACTGTAAAGTTTGGTGGAGGAGGGATAATGCTATGGGGTTGTTTTTTCTGGCCCCTTAGTTCCCCTGAAGGAAAATGTTAATGCTTCAGCTTACCAAGACATTTTGGAAAATTCTATGTTTCCAAATTTGTGGAAACAGTTATCTGTTCCAGCATGACTGTGCACCAGTGCACAAAGCAAGGTCCATTAAGGCATGGTTGGATGAGTTTGGTGTGGAAGAACTTGAATGGCCCGCACAGAGCCCTGACCTGTCCAGGCCCTCTCGTCCAACATCAATTGACCTCACAAATGCTCTTCTAGTAGAATGGGCAAAAATTCCAACAGACAAACTCCAAAATTTTGTAGAAAGCCTTCCTAGAAGAGTGGAAGCTGTTATAGCTGCAAAGGGGGGACCAATATTAATGCCTATGGATTTAGAATGGGATGTCATAAAAGCTCCTGTAGGTGTAATGTGTAGGTATCCCAATACTTTTGTGTGTGTTTGTATGTGTGTGTGTGTGTGTGTGTGTGTGTGTGTGTGTGTTCGTGTGACAACAGCTGCAAAGCAATTGTACTCTACAGAAACACCTAGCTCTGAGCGGTTATGCCAGGAGTAAAAACATCCACTCCAAAAGTGACAGTGGATGGAGTGGGCTGATTTTCTAGAGCTCCTCTTGAAGAAATTGCTTTTGTGATTCAAGGTGAGATTGAATCGTTCCTGCAGATCCTGGAGTAATGCTGGCGCTTCAGCTGTCCGCCTCAGTGTCTAACGCTGTCAACACAAAGGACGGCTAATCAAGATACCTGGGTAAGGCTGAACGCTAATGCAATGTTTTTTATGTCTGATTACTTATTAATTTTTGCATGTTCAGCTCATCCAGTATTTGTCGTACACTCTTCATATATGACGACATGATAAATCAGAAAGCTGAACCTTCTTACAATCTTCAAAAAAGGCGTCTTGAAAAAGGGATCCATTTAATTCCATTCGATTGCACAGCTTAGAGCTGATCGCCTCTCACACAACCTGTTTGGTCGCGTAAAAACCATGTGTTCAGAACTTCTCTTATATAATAGCTGTGATAAATGCTATCTAGCCTCCAATAGCATGCTGTTCCTTCTAATCAAATTTCATCTAGCGCATTTAATTAACATAAAAAATAAATTAAATGTATTGATGATCACAAGCACCCATGCATCCATGTCACAATGACCCAATTCTGCCTTTTCCTTCATTAAGTCTGATACGATATTTTATCATGACCCCATCATCCACTGCCATGTTCCAGACACAGATTTGTTTGTGAGTCCCGTGGATGTTCAGGAGAGACTGACTGATTAGGCTACATGTCCTGCTCTGATTACTGCTTTGTAATCACAGGATGCGATACATCTGTCAAGCGGGATGCCAGAAGTACGGAGCTGAGTTCACTTCCTACGGCCACGACAGGGCTGAAATTTTTTGATTTTCAGTGGAGGTGGACCAGCAACAATCGCAGGAATCAGCACATTAGTTTGTCTCGATGGCTGCAGTCAACTTCGGTTACTGCTTACAAAGCAAGATTTGATACGATGAGTAGAGAGAACGGATTCTCCTGAGTAAACACACTTCCCCTTTAAACGTTTCTTTTTGAGTTCTCTGTTCCAAAACAGTAATTCAACTCAACAGACACATCATTAGCCAAGAAACGCTTTTTGTTCTGCCCAGGGCAGGGAACAGATGCGACGGACCAGTGTTTTTTGTCCACGCACTGACAGTGACCACTGATAGAGGAGCCTGTCACCACCTTGTGACTGCATATTGCCACATTCCTGCACAGCCAATTGGCAACATTATGCCTTAGGCAGCGATTTAATTCCTTCTCTGTGACCGTGGCCAGTGTTACTCGCGCTAAAGCATTCCAGAACTAGATCCTGCACTTACATTCTTTTTAATAAGGACAATTGAAACTCGCTAATCTCTCGCAGGTCAATGATGCAGTATAGCGGAGCACTTACAGCCAGGGAAGGCAAACAGAGGGTAAAACGACCATGCCATTGTGAAAGGCCGCGGGGGGGATCTTTGAGCTGAGCCTCTGGAGGGGCCAGCGAGAGAGTGGGCGGAGCCCTGTGCAGCACAAGGACGGAGGAATCCTCATCGGCGCGCACATCGGGCTAACTGGCCCCCCTCTGCACCCCCCCACCAGAAAACATCCAAGGCCACCCTCTCCCTCTGCAAGACTGCCACAGAAAAACAAATCATTAAAGAAAGTGACAAGAGATCTGCACAGTCTACTTATTTCTTCTCACAATTTTCTACCACGTGACGGCACTTTAATAAGGTTAAATATGATACTACTGTGATTCACCGGTCAATGAGAATATATTTAGCTCCAGATCAGCTCAACAATGTTGAGCTTTCTCCTTAAAAAGTACACAAGTTATCCTATGTGTATCATTGGTCCACTGCAAATGGAGTGGAGATTGTCCACCGACACTAAAAATGATGTTAGCCATCTCAATAACACTGTGGTTAAAAAAAGGCTGAATTATCATCAGCTTGTCAACTGGGAAGCGAGTATTTTTCTCTTGTATTTATTCCACCTGTCTCCAGTGTGAACACTGTGTGACTTATTTACCACGGTGGATGAACAGTTCTTTGCTTTCGGTAGGTTTCTATCTCCTATCCTCACTTCCTATATTCTGGATAAAAGTTTGATTTGAATGCTTTAGTTTTACCACTTGCTAATCAACCCCTCAGTAAACAGACAAAGAAACCAACAGTGCACGATGGGCTTTACTCCCTTCATGTGTCAGCCATTTAATCATACCAAATTGGCCACATGCAATCTCCCACGAGAAGCAATCCATCAGCGGAGAGTAACAGCTCCTCTGTGCATCTGCTCATTCTCCGACTGCGTTTTTTTTCTCTCCAATCAATGGGATGGAAAACAGAAGGTAGGAAGGGAATGGTACGTGGGAAGCGTGAGCTGCAAAGAGCCAGAGAAATGTCAAAAGGTCAAGCAGCGCGGCTCAGTCAGGAGGAAGCTATGTAGGCTTGATGAAGTCTGTGTGGGAATCACCAGGTTCAACATTAACACAGAATTCAATGAGTAGATGCACACAAGTAGTTTACGAGACTGGAGCAATAACAGGAAAGGTTATTGTGTGTCCCTACAGTCTCACAGTGACCTACACATTAAAAATCACAGTGATATTCATATGAATATTGCACTCGCTACAATGGCGCATTTTCCCATCTTTAATAATCATATCTACATTTTGGCCTTGAACTGCCATGGCAATACAACAGACTTTGTGACTGGGTGGTAGTACGCTCCTTGTTATTTGCCCTAACTGTTCCGTACCCTGACAGGCTTGTAAGCTGCTCTAGATAAAGAGTGTTTGTTAAACTAATAACTATAAACAAAGGCAACCAACACTGACGACAGAACAAGAATCACCCAAAGTCACAAGCCCCCTACATTCTGCCATAAGCTGACTGGAAACAAATCAACAATACCCTTCAAGGAGAAGTTGTTCTAAGCAAATTATTGGGGGTTTTTTTTTTTAAACACACATGAGCACGATACATATTTTAAACAACAAAATGGGGTTTTCTCTTTTATGAACCAGTGTGGATTTTTTAAATGTCCGCTGAATTACACAGTCATCCATCTACCAACTGCAATGGTGTGGAAAGTACACCTTGAACATTTCAAGAATTCTGATGAAAACAGGTGCTAATCGATAGAGCAGTTAATAACTGTGGCAGGTCGTGCGTAGATCAACAGTGGCACCTCGTAGCCAGCTAACTGTTTATCAATTCATGGGAGCAGATGATGAGCTAGAGAAAGAACCAGGAGTACGTGTATTGTGTGACTGGTGTGAAATGTGGTGTTTAAACTAAATGTATCAAATACCGAAATGCCTTAAGGATACTGCTAGGGCTACGTTGCACTTCCATTGAGGTCTATGACCCTTAAACAATTAAGGTTAGCTTAAGCAAGAATTTGTATAAAGAATGTATTATCCAATCAAAAAAAGAAGCAAACAGCCAAAATGATAGACAGCTGTTAAACAGTCAGAGTGCTCATCCGAATTAAGGATCCCAGTCCACCTATTCCCAGGGGTGCATATACAATTACAGTTGAACCCACACCCCAGCCTGACTGTTATGCCTCATCTCTCAGCTAAGCCTACCTGTTCCCATTAGTGAACACATGATTGCGGTTTACGCTTTATTTTTGAAGCTTTGTTCATTCATCAGCGCGACTTAGACGCGTGCGCAAATGACACAAAGCAATTTAACTGTACATCAGAACAGCAGCAGCGCTGCGCAGCAATTGTTTGCCCCCCGCCAGCTATGCCTACCTCCTCCCACTGGTGGATGTAGCGGATGAGCCTGGAGAGTCTCAGGAGCCGGAGCAGGCTGAGGATCTTGGTGAAGCGCACGATCCGCAGGGCGCGAGCGGTCTTGTACACCTCGGAGTCGATGCCCTTCTCCACAATCAGAAAGATATAATCCACGGGTATGGAGGAGACAAAGTCCACCACGAACCAGGTCTTGAGGTACTTCATCTTTATTTTATCGGGGTCAAGGATGATGTCTGTGTTGTCTTCGATGATGATGCCCGTGCGGAAATTGAGCACTAGGTCCATGAGGAAGAAGGTGTCGGAGACCACGTTGAAGATAATCCATGGTGTGGTGGTCTCGTCCTTGAAGAAGGTGATTCCCACAGGAATGATGATTAAATTCCCAACCATAAACATCAACATTGTGAAATCCCAGTAGAACCTGCATTGAGGCAGATGACAAACAGACATAAAGGTTGAGAACGTACAATTACATGATGTGATTTATTGGTGAAGGACTCATCCGCTACACTATAAAATGCCTGGGTGTGGAATTTGCAATAATTGGATGACTCATTTAGACATGATTTGCTATTGATTTATAGGAAAGTTATAATGTATTTTACTATTAAACCAATCAAATAAAAGCATTGTGGCATTAGTTAGTATAATAAATATCATGGATTTTGAGAGATTTAAGAAAATACCAGCGGCAAAAAAAAGCATCTTTTGCCATATTGGCACAGAATAGAAAAACAATAAACGTATTTAGTGGATACTAAATAACTTTACAAGGAGAGTTATGTTACAAATAAATGTTGACCTTCCATGTGAATATCCCCCTTACATCTGCAGGATTATTTAACTGAAACGGTTTTGCTTTGTGCCTTAAGAATTCTTGACGTGCAGCATGACAGATATGCACATTTGCAGTCACCAAGGACGTTCATGTTTTTTTAGGATAATAGATTTCAAATATGACTGAGTAGAAATGTTGCATTTTTTCACAAACGACAAGGTTATTCCAAGGGCATTCAGAAGCCAGTGGATACTTATGAAACCGGAGCCTTCTAGCGTATTGATTCTTCACACTGGCAATGAGAACAGTGTAAAAGACTGAGGAAAATGGCCTTTAAACATGTATGACCTCTAGTAAATATCAGGTTATGTGGTTCAGGAAATCGACTTAGCTTCTAGAGAGCAATACATTCAATAAAAACATGGCTTATAACTAATTCAACTGAAATAAATTTGTTTCAATTAGGCTAAATAGAAAAAAAGATTTTTGGGGTTCTTTGTATGACTGAAGCGATCCACAATGTAGAATGAGTGTTTGAATCATTGAATATGTTTATATAAATAGTCTATCTAAAAATAGATCCATTCAATTGCCATTCTGAGGTACAGGAGTAGAAGTAAAAGACTCTGGCACAGCAGTTCACACTAATCATCACAGCTAGTGTTCAAGGCCACCTCTGCAACCGAAAGTCGTTGGCTAGGTGCATTGCTGAGTCATGTCCCAGTGACTGTGGCAACAGAGCCTAAATTGCTCTTAAATCACTTTTAATCCAGTATATATCACGAAGACGCAATCATCCACGACATGCAACATTAACAGGAAGGTGTGCTTTTTATCATATTACTGTGCAATTGGGACATGCTGTATTTCATTAATTAGCGTGGTCTTAATGAGATCGGGGTGCAGAAAATCTTTACTGGGTGCTTTACATAAGTGTACTGAAATACAGCAGAAAAATCCAACAACACATGTCTGACAGGATCACCTGTCCTCCTCCACAACTCAGACTGCCTTGACATGAGAACTGACATATACAAACCATTTAGGTTATACTGCAGCTTGGAGTAGTCATGAATCTAGTCACCTGTTTTCTATGATAAACATGCAAATTATTTTACGTTTGACTGGGGTGGCGTGTGCTCTGATGTTTGTAGTAACTTATGGTTGTTTTTAACCATAAGCCCATTTCCCAGCCATATATTTTTATATAAAAAGCACAATCGGTTAATACAATCAGACAGTTTCCTATGACACCTATTGCATTTAGGTAGACTGAACCTGAAATATATACAATTTAACAAGGCATAGACAATGTGGCCCTGTTATGCATTCTGTAACATCACTGATGAAATAACCACGTATCTTAGAGGAAAAGTGTATAATTTTGCTGTGTTGAGTTTTACCATTGATTGGTAAGTTGATATGCGCTAGAGCAGTCTGGCATCAAGTAGCCTCTACACTGTCTACACCGACTTAAATTCAAATATTCAACTATTATTTACGTCTGTTTATTTACACTACGGTTGTAAATTTTTTGGTTAGTTGGTTAGTTAGACATACGCTTAATATGAATAAAAGAAAACGCTGTGACCGACAAATTAGTGCAATGCCAGGCGATATACTAAGGCGATTCAATGAGAGCTGTCCCTGGTGCTGAACTCGAGTACGCAATTTTCACCAATCTCTGGTTCTGACGCGCCACATGCCTCTGAAAAACTACCGGAATCGTTGCTTTATATGGCGCAGGCATTGCACTAAAGATGTAAATTAAGATGACAAAAATAAAAAATAATAACTACGAATGAACAAAATGACTGATATTTCCTGAAGTGGCTTCATCTTAAAGATACATTAAAATCGCCTTCAATCGTGTCAATGGGAAATTACGTTCTAATATTCAGCGCAATCAAACTGTGATGGAATCTAAACATGTGGTCCTCAACGGTCATCTGTGACTGATGTTTAAACTTTTTACCTTTAAAATTAGTAGCAAATACTGCAGTCCTACTGCTGATGTTACGTGAAAAAAACGATAACCATGCGCCAATATCTTCTTTGACGCAAACGTGGATTATTAACAACAAGAATAGTTGGAGTTTCATTATAAGGAGTTTTGACTGACAAAAGTTTTTTCTTTTCTTTAAAGAATGACATCCGTAATCAACCATCTAAACTAAATCGTTTGGAGGCGGCAGGAACGAAGGCGGGATTTCTAATTATATGTGCCCACAAGATGTGCTCTTGGTGTGTGTATGGCTGGGTCAAGGTGACATTTGCAAAGACGTTTAACACAAACTGGTCGCACCTCGATATTTCAGGAGTATTCAATGTATATCTTATTTTATCCTCCTTTGTGTGAAACACCAAGTACAAAAGTGCGCCTACTGAAATGGGCATTATCCAGAGAAAATAAAATAACCATGAAGTTGCTGTTTTAATTTTCACATTACATTTATTGGGCCGGATAATATCAGTTTAAACGTTAGTAATTTTAAACAAGCATCTGGGGGGAAATCTGACCAACTCTGGATAATGGTATCAGAAATCACTGTAGCTCTCTTAGGCCTATGTTTTAGCATCAATTCTGATATGATGTAATACTTGTTACAGTTACACAACTAATTTGCACACAACGTAATTGATTTTTTAATTATTTTAAATTGTTACAGTTATTTCCGATATACCGTAATTCTAAAGTAGGGTTAGTCATCTGGGTGTTTTAGGCCATCCATTCATATCCTTGACATGCTACGCCAACAGTAAGAAATTACAGAAAATGTTCATTTAGGGATCATTATAATTCTGTGTTACAAGCCCTTAGTAATTTATTTAAATTTAAATGTATTTACTCTTCGCGTGTGCTTTTTAAGTTTTAAAACTCCAGATATGCTCTCCACTCTATTTTTACGCACGTGATATCATGGATACTAGAGATTACAGTACGACTATACTGTTTTGCATCTGAAAAAATCGACAATGTGCATATATTACACCAATAAAAAGGAGAAAAGCATATAATTTAAATCTAATTCATTTTCATCAGAAATGCTACATCACTCGTTTAGAACGCTGATACTTGACTAAGAGTATAACATATAATTTAATTCAAACAAATCAGATAAATTCCAACATTATATGCTAAACCAAGCTAGTGTACCTGAGGTCTCTAGAGCGTTACATGATAATGATAAAGGTCATACTGAAATGGCAAAATACGACCGACAAACCGTAGTGTAACGTAGCACCCACCTGAAATCGCTGTACGGATGAATAATCCAATTGCCTGCAGATTTTACCCGCTCTTGTTCCCTTTCCACCGCCTTTTGGCTTCCAAACATACGTAAAGAAAATTTATTAACTCCTGGCTGTAACATGCTACTAAACTGCCGGTGCATGAAACTAGCCTGGCTGCCCCTCTGTTCCACATCCTCGGACACGATCTGAGGTCCATCCTCGGACTTGAGGAACGTAACAGAATTTCTGGGCTGTTGGGACTGGGTCTGCGTCTGGCCTGGACCATGCACAGAAGAAGATGCTTTCCTACTCGGTGCGTTAGAGAAAGAAACCCTAGAGTCTTTTTTCTCAATAACACCGGTGGCAGCAGAAGCGGTGCCGGTGCTTCCAGTCTCGCCCCCCTGCCCCTGTACGAGAGAACCAGCGGGGGTTGGTGACCCGTCCATACTGATGTTTGTAGAATTACATGAAATTCGCTTATTTCCGTCCTCGGCTCCAAGAACTCCGCCACTCAGCTTTTCGTGCTTAGAGAGGACAGAACACAGACTCACTGCAGCGGCTGAGTCTCTCCTGCATTCTCCGTTTTTGTTGCATTTCATGCCTATGATGGGAACCGCACTACCATCACCTGCCGTACTTGTAGCTACCACGTTCACCACTGCTCCCGTAGAGATGTCCTCGCCTCCTCTGTGTGTACCTCCACATATAGCACCGTCTCCCTGGCAAATCGAAGAAGAGGTTGTGGCCGATGCGAAAGCAGCAGGTGCAGACCCCTCGCCTTGCAATAGGCAGAGCTCGTTGCTGGAGTTCTTTCTTGGTCTCGTCGCGACTCCCCCTCCTGGTGTAAAGTTCTTCATCCTGATACTGCCACCCCCTCCGCCGCCGCCGCCGCTGCTGCCACTGCCACCTGCTCGGCGCAATCTCGGTTGTTGGAATTTGAGCTCCTCTTCGCCGTCTTCCGCTTCATCCATGACAGCTTTACCTTCCGCGCCGAGTTTTAACCTCGCAGAGGGCTGGGCGCCTGCAGCAGCGGAGTCGAAAGCTGGGCAGCTCTTATTACTATCATTGCTAGCCACTGCCCCAGTAATACTGCTATGGCTGCTGGTGCTGCCCCTTTTCTTTTTCATGGGAGCAGCAGAGCCCGGAGAAACCTCTTTTTTGTCCATGACATTGGGAAGATCAAAATTTGGCTTTAATTATCTTGAGGGAAAAACATAAAGGGAGAGAGAGGCGGAGGGGGAGGGCGCCATATAGGAAGCTGGAGACAGAGAGAGAGAGAGAGAGAGAGAGAGAGAGAGAGAGAGAGAGAGAGAGAGAGAGAGAGAGAGAGAGAGAGAG
>JAOVYW010000038.1:3393143-3454936 GCA_025775045.1 Hiodon tergisus | reverse complement strand
TCATTTGTGTGTGTGTGTATATATATATATATATATATATATATATATATATATATATATATATATATACACACACACACATGTATATGTATACACTGTATATAGGTGGCTAAATTACTATCTAATTTGTTTATTGACTTTATACATATATGCGTGTGTATGTGTGTGTATGTATATATGTCTATAAACTATATAAGTCAAGCGTTAATATAAACTGAAATGTTTTAATTTAGTATAATATGCTGTTGTTTCAATAATGACATCACTTACAGATGTTTAGAATGCCAAATTCAGAAGACCCACCCATCAGTGGTGCCAGTGAATTCAAACAATTCACCTGGGGCCCTCTAGCGTTGAGAGGAAACAACAGTCATTGCTCGGTGAGCTGATCTGATTTCAGAGTGGTCAAGACAAGCCACGGGTGACATTACTTTAACAGTGGGTTAGTACAACTTTACTAGTTAGAATACA
The DNA here is from genome assembly GCA_025775045.1 of Hiodon tergisus. Classification (NCBI taxonomy): domain Eukaryota; kingdom Metazoa; phylum Chordata; class Actinopteri; order Hiodontiformes; family Hiodontidae; genus Hiodon; species Hiodon tergisus. The sequence goes on along the minus strand of JAOVYW010000038.1, from coordinate 3,454,465 downwards.
TACAATACTAATTTCTTCTATAAGGTCTTCTATATCATGATGTTGGGTGTTTTATTATGGAAGACTATTATGGAATCTACATGCCGTCAGAAATGTGTATTGTCTAGATACACAGTGAAAATTTGTGCTATTGTCTCCGTGAAGCATCTTTGTGACATGAAACAAGTGCAATACAAAAATATATTGTCTTCAGCCAAGTGCCCACATATAAAATCAGACAAATGCAGGTGTGCTACATACATAGTCATTGTAAACAACCGAGGAGTCGTTTAAAACCCGCATCTCCCAAATGTATATTAGCTTTAGTTATTCCTATATTACTTAATGCATAATTTAATACTTGAATCGGTTGTCACAGAGTTTAATAAAAGATTTAAGGGGAAGCCATTTGTTTCTCCACAGACCTCAAAGTTGGCAAGCATCCTAAACGTGTCTGTTATTTTAAATTTCCTGCCTCAAACTAAATTAAACAAACTCAACCCCTACAGGAATTTCCTCCAAAGCAATATAAATGCGTTTTGTTTCGAGATGTACCCATGCGGGTTTATTCAAAAGGCAGTAGCACATAACACTGGCTTCCTCTAATCTAATCCTAATATATCCAATGCAAAACTGAATGCTGTCCATTACAAAGATGAGCAAAGCTATTCACATAAAACATCAGCAGCACTTTACTTGTTGGTTTATATACGGTTTATTTTTCAGTGTCTTACAAGCTTTTGAACTCAAGTCGTACAGTCACAACCTTAACTACAAATCAGCAGGGCTAAAAAAAAAAAAAAAAAAAAACTTAAGATTTCATGAGTCTTAAAATTCATATAGGTTTTGACACCTTATGCACTTTTTAAAAGCGTACCCCCCCCCACCCATTCACAATAATCAAGCCATTACACCCCTTTAAGCATCAAACCCTTCAATGGAGCCAGTCTCATTTGGCATTGAGCAATAGCACCGGGAACAGGCAATTTTATCACACGTGCTCTGTAGCATTTATTTTTAAGAAAAAAAAGGCAGTGATGGCTATTGTGTTCAGGTGACTTTTCTATCAGTTCTGCTTCAAACAACGTACAGCAGAGGAGCTCCAATTTATCCAAAGGTTTAAAAAAAACATTATCAAATAAAAACATAGCACAAACGTAAATCCAGCACTGTTAAAAAAGGCTTTGTGAAAATTAAATTCAATTACAAAAGGCTGTCGTAACAAACCCTTGTGCGACCAGCATTTACACGCTTTAAAAACATTTGGTCAGCTGAAGAATTTCTGGGTTTCAAGCTATCAGACTTTGGCTATAGGGGCTGGGTATAAGTAGACTAGACAAAGATATGTGGATACAGGAGGACAAAAACGCTGCATAAATATTTTCCTTTATCAACACGCCAATTGTCAAAATACAAGGTAAACTGTTCGTAACAGGTTTCAGCTGCAGGCAACAGAGCCACATCAACAAACAGTAAAGATAAAAGAAATGAATGGGAAAAAGAAAAAAAACTTCACTCCGAGAGATCCATCGGCAACCATAAAAATCCCACAGAATATTTAGAAATAATTACAGTAAAGCACACTAGATCAAAAGCAACCGTCGATGCTTTGCACCACTTTGAAGTCCTGGGTCATTTCATCAGCAGAGAGGACACTCGGCCATCGTGTTCGGCACACTCCACTGCCATTCAATTACCCTAAAAAAACAGAAAATGAAAAACTTACACCGCGTACTTTCGCGTAATGAAACATTCAGTTGCGTGAACATGGAAGTAGCACACAGCCAACAGGAGGGAGCCCTTTACAGCAGCCACACACAACCTTTATATCAGCTCTCACGTGTACAAAAACGCTGAAAAAAACACTGACCACTTTCCTCCTCTCAGTTAGAGTTCCTTTGCCGGATGTTTTTGTCGTCGTGGTTGGTGGCAGACTCGCCCTTCCTGAAAGAGACATGAATTCAGGATTACCCCATAAAAAGTGAAGAAAGGGGAAAGTGTGGGCAAATCTGAACGTTTGACTTACAGAGGGGCAGCTCCTGAATCCTCATCTGAAGGGGCCGGCGACAGGGCATACATGGGGGAGGGAATGTAATCGATTTGTTAGGCACAATAATGAAGTTTAATCAAAACATGGCATATGGTTAAAATTCTGCAGGGAGAAAGGCTGATGTAAAATCTCGAACAGAGAACGCACCCTAACCCCTTTCACACTGACCTTTAGCTTCACATCTTAAATTTACGACAACTAATATCTGTACATTATAAAATTGCTACCAATTGTTACCTCTAGATCCCTTCTACAACACTGCCATGGCAAAATAGGGCATTCAAGTATAAACTCAACAACTCTGCCGGGATTCTGGAAACCATGCAGAAACTAAAACCGAAACATTGAACATCTTATAGCATGGTAGCAGAAGGCTAAAGGAAGCCAGGTGTGAGGAAAGATAGTGGAAGGTGGACCAACAGATCCCTTATGATGCAACTCCCCCTCAAACAAATCAAGCCATGTGCATCAGAAGACAAGAATGTTTTCATGCATTTGCATTTTTGGAGGCACTTTAACATGCAAGAATGCCTTTACTCGGGTAGGGGGAGTGATTTATGCTCATTTGAAACTAATCTATACAGTCCCATGTCAGACTTAACCCTTTCACTGGTAATGCAAAACGGGTAATGACATTGGGTAACGCATCTTGTAGAAGTAAAGAAATGTGTTAAGACAAACAAGTCGGCACAACTAGTCAAAACAAATACAAGTGAAAAGTACCTAGTCAAGAAAAAGCAGTGCATTAACATTCCAGAAAAACACTTCAGTCTGACATGCAGTTTTGTAAACTTACCAATAGGTAAAAAAGCAGCAGAAAACAACAAAATAATAGTAAATAAAAGGCCAAAACATATCACCAGAAAAAGGGCAACAACCACACCTATAACTGAGACAGTTTATAGAGATAGGCCACCTTTCCACTAGTGCCACACAACCACCCATTTTCCAGTTCCCGCTGCAATGCGAATTTCTTGCCCAAACAGTCCCACCCTCAATTCAGCTTTCTACTGCATATTTTACTTAAATACAAAACAAAAGTAAGAACTGATACACCAGTACCAGGGAATGTCTACCACCCAATAAGTGCCTGCTTAATTCTGTAAGGCAATGTTTTACATCCTTTCTGTTACATTAAAACACCACTAGATGGCCCTACCAAAATACAACTTGATTACACCGGGAGTGCGAGGGCGCAGGCTTCGTAAACACAATAGTTAAACTAAACTAAAACCTGAAAAGAAAAAATTAAATACACATAGTACAGCAACACATACAACCTTTACCAGTAAGGTGTTCAGGGCACCACATACCGTCACTGATCTCATCAGGCTTTCTCCTCTTCTCGTAGATGAAGATGATGGTGATGAGAACAATCACCTCGGCCACAATGCCCAGGAAGGGCCACAGTGCAGCCAACCTGCTGCGAACTCGCAGTTGGATGGTGTCGTTCGCAGAGCCAAACTGATTTACCCCATAACACATGTATTTGCCATCGTCCTTCTCTATGTCCAGATTAAGTATATACAGAGAGGTCTTATTTGCAGTGCTTTTTATCTCGTATTTCTCCGTCATGTTGAAGGAAATCTGAGAGACGGGGGGGAAAACAAAGAAACACTACAGACTTGAGACCCTAGATCTGATCTGAAGTGGGAACTTGAAAAGCGTTGGCTTTGGCAGTGATCAGTGTTTCACACCAATGATGTTGATGACGACTTTAGAGAAACATTCAATCATGGCCGATTCTAGATGGATACATTTTCCATTAACATGTCCTATAAAAACATTGTGGTTATCATGGAACCAGCATCCTGCACTGCCTGTAATATAATTTATACCATCCCCTTAACATTAATTAAATGTGCAACTTACTAGCAAACCTGCAGATAAAGTACACATTATCACAATTTCAACAAAGCATCATTTTGTTTGAAATAAGAAATATCCCCATACCCTTTCCTGCATATCATCATCAAGCTTGTACCACACCCAATCCGTGGGCAGCGGGTAGCTACGGCTCACGCAGACCAGCAGCCCTTTGTCATTCTCGTTTCCATGTTCAGAGTGCTTGATGGCGGAAACGTGAGGAACAGCTGCAGAGACATATTAAGACTCATCAGGAGACTGGTTCTGCAGCAGACACACTTACCATCATTACCAACAGCGGCTAAAAGTCAAAGCTTTCCACAGCACAGTTATAAAACTAAAATGACCATGCTTTTTTTCATTTTCAGGGACCTCCAACGATGGGATTTTTCCCAAGCATGTTTATCAGTGCAAAGCCTTTAATAACATTTATCAAGTCAAATACCTTATTTTCAGTCATCCAATAACTTGCTATACGTAAATAACGTCAACCTTAAAATAGCATGGAGAGCGTAAAACTTACTTTTGACGTCGATAGTCTTATTAAACGCAGTAGAAGACGTCTTAAAGACACAGGCATATATACCTCCAGACTCTGAATCAATTTTCTCCAACCTATGAGGAAAAAACGTATATTTAATATAAATAAATCGAATCACAAATAAGTTTTTTGAAACATGCCGATCAAGTCTTAGTTACAGGACTTGGACAGGGGAAAAGAATACCACACACTCATCAGGCAAAACACAGCTTCAGTATAACAACCAACGCGATTACACCATTATCACTTATTTAGCACTGGGTCTCAGTCCAAAAGAGAGCGCCTTTACCAACCGAGCCACTCGGAAGACTGAAGCTCGAACACGTGTCCGCTGGAAAGTGCAGAGCTAAAATGATATACTTCCACACGTTCTTAATTACCACACACAACAGAATGCTTCACCTTCTACAAGTGAGCTTTGGGAAAAATCTGAAGCTGAAATGCAAACAGCTAACACACTACCTTTGAAAAGTAATGCTTTCCATAACATTCAAACCCTTCAAAAAAAATAAGATTAAAGGTTCCCAGGAAACAAAGAAATTGAACAGCAAGTGAGTGCATTACATACTTATACTCTGTATGTAAAGCTGAGGTCTCCACCTTCGTCTTGTCAATCACCTTCCCATTTCTGGTCCAGTAATGACTTTCAACAGATGTCGGCGGATTAGTGAAGTTGCAGGTGAGAATTGCAGAGGTCACATTGCTCACCTCAGCTGGTGTAGCCACAATGTCACCTGTATCCACACGACAATGAAACACGGGCATTAGAACAAAAGGAGGTACATTTTAAAAAGACTCAAGCGCACTGTAACTATATCATATTCTGGAGAGTTCACATGGACTTGGAAGTGGAAGTAAAGGATTGAGCTAAGAGGAGCTGGTGAGGTAAAGAGTGGAATACAAGCAGAAGCAGCCACCAAACAAATGCAATCAGGAACCGGCAGATGAGATGCACCAGTTTAAAAAGTTCCTACAATACATGTCGGGATTTCTCATAATGGGATGTGGGGTGGGGTTAAACTACTACTAAACTTCCCAGGACTCCAGCACTAAAAGAGATTAATGTTTAGTCAAAATGTTGACTATAAACTTGGTGTGGAAAAAGGCATCTGCAGAACCGGCTCTGGCACCTTTACCAGTTACGTTTCAATAAAGCCATCCTGACAGCAAGCATGAAATGCTCTACTCTACCAGCATTTTCAGGAGAAAGGGGGTAATGGGGGACATTGGCCAAGGATGGGTAGGAATATAAAATATATACCAAGAAACGCTCACCGTCCCGTTTAAAAAATAAAACTTTTTTTAAAAGCCAGACTGATGAGACCTCCCATTGCAACCAAAAACAACGTTAGCATGAGAGCCGTTTCACTTGACTTCAAGGATTTCTTCATAGTATTAGTACAGTTGATTAGTGATATTACTGTGGTTGTTACTGGTAAATGCATAGGCAAGCAAAAAGAGAAAAGAAATAGAAAATTACATAAATATAATGAAAATTTAAGCACATTTTGCAAATAGGATCTAAATAGGTATTGTTCAATGCACTTTACATTTTCCTAAAAAACGTTTTGTAACAAATAAAGTAACAAGACAAAACAAGAACAAATCTAACAAAAATAATAAAATTGAGAAACTTAAAACACAAGCATTTGATTTCTACAGAATTGGTGGTTCCTCATTAACTGATGGGCTAAGAAAACCTTCTGGTTCTGAGCAACGTCAAAACGGAGTACCTTCAACGTAAACTACCCTTTCTAATGTTATTTGCAAGCACCCGTCTGTAGATATATTGGGGCTACTACACCCGTTTAAAAAAATCGAAAGAGCCTTAACATCAGAAACGGCTAAATATATAGGAAGTCTGACAGAAGAAATTAAAAAATAGATTCGAGTTGCAACATAACCACTGAGGGCTTTGTGATGACCGTCTTTCCTGACCCTCCCCTCTCACATCTGAGACAGTAAAGGAGAGAATTGCTAAACTGGTTTCGTAAACATGTTTGTCTCCCCTCCGTGGTCAACGGAGTAAACCATCTCACCATTCGTACTCAAAGTCCCGATTTTGAGATAGCGGACTTTTGTTACACTTTAAAAATTGTTACAATATGTAATACTCCAATAGCAAGACAACATAACAGTCGGCCTACAAAAACACAACTTTAATAACCGAAACTTCACTAAAACCCAATGAACGGGTCATTTTAATGAATAAATGTGCAGCTAATTTTGAAATATCTGCCACCGTAAACGATTTAACCCATTTCGTATCCATTTTAAGAAATAACTAAATCAGACCAGATTAATTAGTCATAATCTGAAAAATTACGTCAACACGGCTTTCCAATTAGTTCTTCCCCCGACCAATAGGCTATAAAAACCATTTATTTCCATCTACTACCCTTTTAACATTACGTTCCATGTCGGCATTCTTGAAATATCAAGCCGATAACAAGCTTGTTACTGCTGCCATTTTGACCGGCTCGTGTCGCTTAGCCTAGTCACCCAACAGTAGTTTCTAACAAGTCGAGTGCCGTTCACATAGCCAATTGGTCTACATAACAGTCATTACATTCAATATCGTCGCCAAAGAACATCTTCGTGTGTATTTCAACATTCAAAATGATAATTCGTAGACATCAACGGCCAGTTAGCATGTCAATTTCCCTAGCGTCACTTAACATTAAATAACCAACGCTACCGTAAGATCCAGTCCCAGTAATAATAATAATTAAATATATGAAAGTCCTAACTAGTGAAAAATACGTTAACACTATAAAATATATATTGTTTGCTTAATAGATGTAGTAATAAAATCTTACCTGAGACACTAGTTGTGTAAAAACACGCTAAAACAGAAGCAAAACCCAATATTAACGTCATCTTTAGGCTTTACTCCTAAATTGTAGTCGCCTAATGGTCGGTCGTGTCGGTTGTTGTCGTGCCTAAAATGCCTTTATAACGACCCAACAAAATTGGTAAAGCTCAAACAACAGCCCCCAATTGCTTACTCCTAGCTCCAGCTGCCTCATCTAGCGCATCTACGTCCGACGCGTGAAGGAGCACGTACGCGTCCTTTTTTTCCAAGCCTTACAAAACCACGCCTACAAGTATAAAGGAATTTGAAAAACTGCTGTATACGGCTAGAAACAGGTCAGCTCATTTATTCGTGCAGCATTGTTTTTGTAATTAAACCGAAACGTAATTTTGTCGTATGAATCGATCATATCCAGTGTGAGATTCCTGTATATTAGCTTCTCCTTTCGAGGCTTTGGAAGACCTATTGAAATCGCGTTATCTGAGAAATTTTCTTGGTGTTGCCCAACCTGGCAACACTTAATTTGCGGCAAATTATTACAAGATGGGGCACTGTTTTTTTTACCCCAGTCTTGAGCTTTACGTAAATGCCTGTCTCTGACATGCACGGAGGGTAAAATAAGCTCTTGCTCTCGGTATTGTCAAAAAACACAATTTAAATGTCACAGGACTAATAAAGTTAGCTGAACAACGACCGAAAAGCACAGAAAGCAAACTCTTCAAATTATCTTGTTGGAATGCTCGTTGAAGCAATCGGAAACTTTAAAATAGTTTCTGTGTGCTGTGAAGACTACAAACTGCTCAGACCATAACTTTCTCTGGCCCCACTCCAACATTCAAAGGTGACGAGACAGCAGTCTTTCTACACGGAATTGCTGACTAACTGGTGTGCATCAAACAACATTGCCTTGTTAATAATATCTTCTGGGGAGGCCTGACATAGTGGAAAGAGATGGACTCTGTCAGAGCTGGAGATCTTCTCTTCTTTTATCTCAAGATAAAGTGAATAGTCTAATTGGCGGAAAGACCATAAAACTGGCTTGGTTAAATAATAAAGCACCATTACAAATTGTAATAATTCTACAAGATAATAATTTATTAATTAAAGCCCCACTAACTCTTTACAAAATGCATATAATTGTACAAACTTGGTTATTTTGGAAATTAGGTGTGCTTTTGAGTGTTTTTAACCCCAACTGACAAGTGAAAGAAACTACTTGGAAACATTGTTCTTTTTGCTCTGCTTGATCAAAAGTAGCTCTTGTTTGTCTTTGTCGCCAATTGTTCTGGAAACTGTCCTTGACTGTTCCGGGCCTCACTTTGTTGTCCCTCTCCCTGGCCCTGGAACCAGCGTGAGTAGTTTTTTACAGACAACAGTACAGACTGGTCTTAACTTCCAGGGCTCTGTTATGTTTATCAGCCCAGGATACAGCTGTGAGTATTTTTCCTTCTCTGATGCTTATATACATTAAAGCATTGATAAAAAACTATTCAAACTTTTACACATGGTAGAACTACACAGCCCTGATCAAACAGGTGATCCTGACTGTTCGCTCGGTACTGTCCACCTTTGGCACCGTCTCAGTTAGTAAAACTTTGGTTAGTTAATTATCAATTTGGCTGACCTTCAGAAAATTGAGCTAGCGTCGTGTTTTCCAGTAATGCTGTCAACATGCTAATTTCGATTTGTATAGTAGAGCACAAAAAATTAACAGTCAGATGTTTACGGTCAAAAGAATGACCCATATCAAATTGTGAGTTCTTCAATAAAATCTGTAAACCATCAGCATACAGTTTTTAATCAATTCACTGTTTTATGCCTGAGTTAAATTTGTCACTGTTTAGGTGTCCCACCAGGATAAGGTTTTAAATATCACCCGGCAGTCCTAAAGGTGTAACTTAAACAAACTCAGCAGGGAAGTGTAACCATAATATGCCTTCATAAACAATCAGTCCCACCTTCCATTGTGATTCAGAAATGTTCTTATCTTGTTGTTTCAGTTTGATAGCATTAAACCCATGGGAGTAACCCTGCGGGGCTGTTTTAACATCAATCAGTTCCCGTTCAGCCCTGCACACTACAGTTACTGCTGAGGTTTTCTTAAAAGATAAAGCCTTCTATTCATACCTTTTTTTTTTAAGTTCATGAATTATAGGGTTGTCATTTCCATTTATTCCATTCATTAAGCTTTTGCTCTTGATACTATGCCATGGACTATATGGCTTGGATTGAACCAAGAGCCAGAGGTTAACCTCCTGCACTTGTGTAGCATTGTTTTTTACCAAATAGATACGTGCTCAGAGTTAAAAACAGAAGTAAAGGAGAGTGAGAGTAAATGTTTAATATGGTACGTGGAAAGACACTAAGTTTCTACCCTTTAGGCTGAGAACTGAGAAGGGCATTAACATAGATTATCTCTTCTATGGAATAAATTGGATTATAGTATATCATTTAAAGTATACATATATGTATCGCTTGGTCAAGTTTATATACTACATCCAGTTCAAATAAACAATAACTATGAGCAGCAATATAGGAGTCACTCTGTAACGATGGAACTTTAAACATTATGTCAGGAGCAACAATCACCTACAAATCACTGCAATGCAATGAATCCTCATATGGAAATGTGGTGGGTGGCATTGATTTGGGTTTATACACTGTTCAAATACACAGTTTAGTTTGTTTGGATTTCTGTTGTGACCTTGGAGAAAGGAACCTGAAACTCACAGGCGGCGGTTGCGCAGTTAAAATGATATCTAGTTCAGCCCTCACTTTCTTAAGACAATGCTAAGCGACCTTGACCATAACACTCGTTATGCAAATTTTTTATAAAAGTGAACTGAGGCCTGAATCTTACGGTTTTAATTGATGTCAAATATATCACTTAAAATTTTACTAGCCCATTCTCAGCTAAGAAACTATGCCTCAGCAGTAACTTTAATTATCCAAGATATAATAATTTCTACCAAAATATAAACCTTAGCTTTTCTGCCATCTTCTGGTGAGATGGGAATACTGTAATCCACAACAGAAAGGATTTTAGTACAATTGAGTATCGGAATGCCTATAAGGCAGGTTAACTCTATGCAGTATATATGAATATGTATATTCCGATTAGTACCGGTGAGGAGATCAAACAATTATGAAAAATATTGCCTAATTTTATGTGTTACTTTTTCTCATTATAATTTTAGAAAATATTCAGATGACAGTCAATAAGTTTTTTTGTTTTTTTTTAATTTCCACATTATATAATGCATGAGACAGAATTAAAATGTTGTATTATGTTTCTGTAATTAAAAAAAAAAACCTTTAAAAATATTATTGAGGATCATGAGGAATACTTCCTTGGTCGCCCCTGCAGGTGCAGTTACTGCAACACTACAAGTCCCACTGTCCTTAGCATGGCCTCAGGGTGTTCACACGCTACACCTATACATGATTCATCTATTCCCATCTATGCATATACTTTTACATTTAACGCATGTGCAAGACTGCGTGGCTCAGGTAGTGAATTGTGAGGAAAGTAGACGGACAACATTTCAATTTCACAATTAGCCAGCATAGTTATTTAAAGTAAAAGGAATTTCCAGAAAAAGAACGTACCATGCCAATGGAAATTTAAAAAAACAATTGTTATAAAAACAACTACATAAATGTGACGAATAAACACTACACTTGTCTCACCTGAACCCTTTTCCTTCAGGCAGTTCTAGGGGCACCCTGTACCATAACCTGCATGGTAACGGTATGTCTATGTCATGACAGTAGATTTTGAACACACTTCCACTGCCCATCTTTAATCATACTTGCTGTCCCTTATTTTTGTGTCAATAGCTAAATTCTTTAAACATGGATCAAAATTGGACTATTATTTAAAAAAAAAAGAAGGTAAATAGAGGTTCTAAAAACTATTAGAATAAGATTAAGTACAAAACCCAGAATCTACTCAGTATGTACGTAAAAAGAAAATACTGAGTGTGGAAATCGGTGTAGTATTGCAATTACATTTTTTAGATCTAATTAGTAAAATATCTAATGAAATATGTAGGGAGCAAAGAGACTGGCAGTTCTCCATTCTTTTAGCAGTTTGGCATTTATCCATGTCCACGTCTGAGAATAGGAAAGAAATCAAAACTCCACTAAGGGATGATAGAATACTTCTTTTTTTTTGACAGACCAGACTACCTTTCAATGCAATACCTGCTTTTAACAGGAATACCTGGGAAAAACGGTATAGTTCACTCACTCACACACAGTCAATGGACTTCATAAATCATTTGGCTGTACAGAGGCAGAGATATTTTTAAATATCAATATGTACACATTTATTTTTTTTACCTTTGCCACTAAACAGCTGTACAGTCAAAAGACAACTTTAAAAAAAATTATATTTCCACCTTCAGCGTCTGAGAGCGAAAACAGGTGGAGATTGGCTCATTTAATAGAGTTCAGCTATTCTGTTGATTTTCACGTCTGTCCGTTGAACACGCCTCCATTGGCTCGTCCGTGTCCTCCTTTGGCTCCAAATCGATCGACACCACGGTCCATGCAGCCAAACACTACTCACGGGGAATACGACGTTGGGGGGTCAGACGTTCACTCTTGGGGGGGGGGGTCACATTAAAAAGGGAAGCATTAATACATTTCACATTGTCCGCTTGAAGCAATCTCCCGGTGGGGCCCGTGGATAAGTGAGGCGATGGCCGCTTCTCGCCAGCCGCGCAAAAACGTGGTGTCGCTGGCATCGTGGGTGATGCGGAGGATGGCGGGGGAGGGGCTTATGGATTGTTGGAGCTGTTCTCGTTGCTGGGGGAGCTGGAGGAGGACGAGGAGGAGGAGGAGGAGGAGGGAGGGGAGAAGCTCATCCCTGACAGGCCCGGGGGGTTCGTGGCTGTGTTCTGTCCACTTAGGCTTTTCCGGCACACGGGGCACGTGTCGTGCTGAGGCACAGAGGGACACAGAAAAGAGAAGTCAGTCAGTCACAGAGCCTCAGTCAGCTCAGTGACCTTCACTAAAACACAACCGTTACAGTTCACTCAAGTATGCCATGTTAACTATGCCAAAGTGGCTCATAATGACTTACAACAAAATAGGCTTACCTGTTCCAGCCAAGGAACAATACAATCATTGTGAAACAAGTGATTGCACGGAAGTTGCCTGACGCTCTCTCCCATGCTATAGTCATCTTTACACACAGAGCATTCTAGAGCAGAACCTGGAACAAAGCAGGGGAACACTAAGAAACAAAAAACATTTAACTGCAGCAGATACCCACCCCCAAGCTCAAGGGTGATCTAATCTGGTCCTGATGAGTAGCACCAGAGCAGCATCTGCTCGTTTCTGAGTTACCTCTCCCCAAGCATCTAGCCTAGCCACTGCAGCTGGGAATGTTTTTAAAAGACAAATCCCATTAAACATTAGATAGAGACCAGTCCCCAGTCCAGAATGTGGGGAGGAAGTTACGCTCTGGTGGACTCACCTACGTGTTCCTCTGTGATCTGGATTGTGGGCAGGTTTTTGATCTTCTCCCTGTCTGCTGGTGGTGGTCCAGTGTTCTCAAACTGATTTAATAACTGAAAAAGAGGGTCAAAGTTAAATATTGGCAATAGCAATTCACGACTTTTGCAACTGGTACTTAATCACAAAATATATATTTTTTTACCTGGGTGATGATTGAATCAAGTCCATTGGCACCCCATGCATAGTCCATTGGGTTTGAGTGCAGCACACCCCTTTAAAAATAGGTCTTAGTAAGCATAATTCTAAAACATCGTTTACCAGGAATGTATTTTCACAACAGTGGTCAAACAATGCAACGTGTAGCCGATGGGCCAATCCCGTACTTACCAGGGTCCCATGCCTATGTTTGGCATTACAGTCGGGGCAATAATTCCATTCACCAGCTGCTGAATAATTCTACATGGGACACAAAACACTCTGAATCAACCCCAAGCAGAGAAAGCATTCCAAAGTAATATGCACATTTTTATTTGGTGGGGATTGCCAATAAGCAAAAGGCTGCAAAAAACATTTGCTGCAAATACAGATATACAGCCACGTCATTAGCTAGACTACCACAACAGTTTTCTAACCCAAAAAAGGAATATCAGAGGCAAACCAGCACGAGGCCCCGGCACTGGTTTACTGACTTTACATGAGCGCTTATTAGCCTTTCGTAATGCAATAGTCATTGTCGCGAGTTCCCTTCCCAGATCAAGAGGGTGAGGGACACAAGGTGTCTACCATAGCGGGTAGGTGGTGGGGGGTTGAGGAGATTCACACAGTGATGATCTTACCCTTCTAGCGTAGGAACCCCCTCTGGCCTTCCTATCTGCCGACGGGGGTTATGGCGGCCCCGCGGTTGCCTAGTGCCGTACCGCTGCCGGGATGGGAATTCCCGTTCTTGCTGGTCCTCTGCCTGTCGGTGTTCCTCGGGGAGTACGCCCGCGCCAAGGTCAAACCCCTCATCGAAGATCCCCAAAGCAAACTGGCCATAGCCAGGGGGGAATGTAAACAGCTGCTGGTCCACATTCTGAAAGGGAAACATACATAACACCCATACCATATGATAAATACACACACACTTATATTGTCAATGGACTGTCAGCAGTTACCCTTTAACTGAAATTTTTTTTGAAGTCTTTAGTTTGCTTTAAAAAAACTGACCAGTTCTTCAATGAATAAATTCAAAAGTAGAAAAGATTACAAAAAAGCACATCATTTATTTTTTAAAGCATATACTAAACATTTGTCATGGCTACCCAGTCATGACATTAAGACAGAGGAGGAAGTGGCTGACAGCAACACACCTCGCTGGTTGAAAGTATGGCTCTCACAAACCTCAAACGGTTGCCGGCTCGGTTCACTGGAGGAGGTGACAGGCGTGGAACCGCTCTCGTTGCTAGTCAGACAAAGCGGACAACTCACAACATGATACTCAGCCCTTACAAATCCTGCAGTATAATGCATCACATTGAGTACACCAATGAGCATAAACTGCCCTTCACCTGTTATTTTCCACAGGTCTTATCTATTGTTACCCTTACATTTTGTAATTTTATATTTCGTAACCAAGATTTAGTAATTGGTGAGCAATATACAAATTCAATATAAAAATGATAATCCTGCTACATATTACAATTGTCTTTGACATTAAGAATCATACCTTTGTTCTGGCAACTCCTCAATGAAGCCAGACTCACACCGTGGACATGTGTAGTCCTATATACACACATTTAAATAATAAATTTTAAAAAGGTTAAATATTATTTTTTTCAAATCACCAATATCAATCTCCCACTTTTGGTGCAAATCTGTGGCGTTAATCCCCCTAAAGGATGTATGGTTTAATCTGATTCCAAATATTATAAATGTCTGCAGGATCTGAAATGTGTGGCCTGTTGTGATGCAACTTCCCAGTATATCTATATATATATATATATTAAATATAGAAGTCATGAATGAAAACTTAACTGAAATTTCTAACAAGATTATGGCTGATCAAACAAATAAAATAGAATGTTAAATTTCAGGCAGCAAAAAAGGGAATAATTTGCTGATTTTGTGGAAACCAAAGTTTTATTTCCCATTTAAGTATGTAGGCCTTAGATCCTATTTGGGATTGCGGAACAAATCTTGGTGGTCTAAAACGAGCTGTACTTTACAGAGAAAAAACAAGCATGCAAGCTGAATAGGCCACAGTAAAACTAGAATTGCATTTTTAGTAACTGAAGATTTCAGCGTTTATGTACGTGCTTATAAAAGTAATGGCTGACTATGATAACGAACCAGAAGAAAGCTATTTGTCAGTACTTCATTGTTAACTTTTTGGTAAAAGCAGATCGAATCACATTTGTAGTTCCAATTGCTTTGTGCCAAATATAACTGAATATAAACGAAAAGCTACAGAGTTGGTCCTTTCCCTACACGAATGCTTGACAGCCGATTCTGGCTTGATTCACACCAGTGCCCAGGATGGCCCCACTAGGGTCTTAAGAAAAACCGACTCTTTCCCCCACCTCATCGTGTTGACTTAACCACTCAGGACGAATAAGGTGTGCACGGCTCTATATCAATAGAAATAAACGATCGATCGTTCCAAATCAATCGATTGGACGTTCAACAAATATTAAATCTGACATATAAGTTATAACGGGGTTTCCAAAGAATTACTTAAATTAATTAACATAGTCAAACTGATATGGCTGGTAGTCCGTTGCCAAAAAACCTAGCTGGCAAATCAACAAGACATGGCATTACTAACCAGCTCTTCATTACGTTATCGAGCAGGATCATGCATATAAATAAGGTAGCTCTATCACACCCTATCATTTTACTGAGACCGTAACATATTATTTTAGTCGTTGTATTTGCACATTTGTACACAGAAAATAGAAACCAGAGTAATAAAATACAATTAAGTAAAAAAAATACCACAATACAACTCAAAGAACGCAGGCAAAAACTACAGGAACTAATGCGTTGATTAACCATAAAAGGTGACATTATAATATAAGCATATTTTTGACCGTACGATCCTTGTCGAGTACCTACCGGGAGACGAGGGCTGATCTCTGCTGAACATCGATGACAGAAAAACCGGTTGGGCCGTGGAGAAGCTTCCGCCATCTTCTAACTCACAGAGACAAAGTGTGTACGGATAGTGGGACGGGACAAAGGGATCCACACAGCGGAATATACGGAACGCTAAAAGCCCCCGATTGAGAGAACCGATAATCCTTCTAGTAAAATTAATTTTTGAGAAAACTAATAATAACAGTGAAAATTTAAGACAACTGAAATGTGTCACTGCTGGGTTTATTGGAAAAGATGGAGATAGCGGTGAGCTACCAACGGGATATCGCTACCATGATACTGAGTTTAACCCAATGGTAGTACTTTATGAAAGCGTCAACATGTAAATTGCTTACACAACACCACCGCTGGAGGACAGTCTTGTGTCTTCAGATAATGCTTCGAGGTAAAAAGTCACACTTCCTCCGTTTTACACATTCTCAATAGCTGGAACAACTAACTCAATCAATCAATCAATATATTTTTATAAAGCACTTTTCACATGTTTACATGTCACAAAGACGCTTTACATACAGAGAAGAAATACAATATGTCCCAGGCCTGACCCGCCAAAAGCAACAGTGGCAAGGAAAAACTCCCTAGGCTGGTAGAAAGAAACCTTGAGAGGAACCCGGCTTAATGGGGTAGCCCATCCTCCGCTGGCCGGCACTAGGAGCTGTATCTAATGTCCATATTGTTTGGTGCTCTCCAGTCATGGAGTTCCAAAATATTGTAATATTCAGAGGAGAGCGTTGGGGACCCAAATGGCTGGAGCCCAGTCTAATGGTCCACTGGTTGCTGTGGTGAAAGTAATGCAATCCTGCAGGATGCCTCACGTGATTGCTCGAAAGAGAGAGATAGCGCATTGTTAATGGTTACCTATTGAAGCAGGATGATCGAGTAATTTGAAAATTTTAAAAGTAAAACTTTGTGAGTGGTCAAAGCTACATATATTTATGGCAGCATACAAAGTGGGTGAGTGCTGGAAACAACACATGGCCATGAAGGTGGTTTGAAGCCATCCCGCCCCACCACTAACTCACTTTTGATTTGCGCAAACTTTTTTGTATTTACCGATGCTCATCAATTTTTTTCTCCAGGAATTAGTTAACAGGGGACAACAGCTTTGTGAACTTGTGTAGGCTAAGATTGTGTTATTTTGTGGAATTTTGTGAGATGTAAGCCTGATCTCCATTTCACTAGCCTCTAAATATCTCGCTCATCTTACTTTACCTATGAGCAGGCGCAGGGCAGCATCATATGAATTAATTTAAAGCAACTGAAGGACCCAGGTGTCCAAATAAAAGACAAAAAACAGACAAGGCTCATATTTTTCTCTCTATTCGCTGTCATAATACTACACTAGTATAACAGACAAATTAACTGATTCAAATAATTTACAGATCATGTTATTTCCCTAAAAATGGGTAGTGAGTGGTTGTGATTAGTTTCTCTTTTTCTTTCATTGGCCTAGGAGTTGGTAAGCCGTGCACTGTACTGTCATGTAAATTCTCGCCTGAGGCATAGCTCCATAATAAACCAACAGACCAAAGGGAGCCATGGATGTAACTAGCATCCTTGCTCCCATCTCTAGAAATTTTAACATCTTCTCGCATCTGTTCCCCAGACTGTGCAGTTCACCTCACTGATGCACTACCACATGGCTGATGGTTCAGGTAATGATGGATAGCTAATATCTGAATGGCGACCAGCTGGTGGTAATGGGGCAGTTAGTGGTGAAGAGGTTAAAATTACCAGCGTGTAACCAAAAGATTGCTCGCTCAAGTATCCTTGGGCAACCTTCATGGATAACTAGAATTGGTATGCTGTGCAAGAAACAAATAATGTAATTTAATGACCTTAATCAGTGCCAGCATTCTTTTAAATACCCCACTTAGGTCCAATATGATAAAATAAAACCACAAATTGATGCTGTGTTTGGTCCTATAACCTACATAACAAACTTTTTGTAAATTTTATCAACTCTACTTTAGCAATATCTAGTAATAGCCCCCACATAGAAAATAAACTATTAATATACTGAAGTAATAAGAAAATAACTTTCAATAAGAAAGCTTTGATTCATTTCTGAGCTGTAATTCAGGGCAAATTGGGAAAGCTTACATGTATAATAATTTTATTAGTTTTATTGATTAGTGGGCATAGGCCTGCAGTAAACCGCATGTGCCTCCCAGTCAAACATCTTGAGATAATTTCTTTGGGCTTAATTTGTCTCCAACAAGCTATTACATTACACTCTTTCTCTTGCAGATATCTCCAAAGCAGAAAGTTACAGGCAATTGCAGAAACAGGAAGCCTCAATTAATGGTCTGGAGAGACAGATGTTCACCATGAGATGGATAGGGGAAGCAAGTGAGAAAACATATTCGGATAAAACACCAGAAACTGATAATGATCAAACAATAGTATTTCTTAGTGACTTTGTTTAGAATTAAATTAAATTAATAAAGTTCCGCTCTCCAAACCAGTATTTCTTTATTATATCATTAACAAATGGAAGCTGCAGAGAGCATTGAAAAATGCCTGTATCCTCAGTACATAAATTTAGTCACGTGTCATTGTGTCGCACTCTAAAATTACGATACACCAAATAAGCCAAAAACTACTATAGCTTCACTTCATTGTTCAGATGCAAGTTGTATATGAAGCTACACCTGAGGAATGAGAGGAGGGGGGTGTATGGATATACGCCAGAGGAATTCTACTCCAATGACTGGTGTGGCACGCTTGCCGCAAGTCCTGTAGACGGCGTTTTTTTCTCTGGGTCTAGAAATGGACTCGGCTGTCAAACACTGTCCGTCCCACCATTACTACTGGCTAAAACATCGCCCATCCCAGCAGCATAATACTGGCTAGCCAAATATTTATATAGAGGCGGTACGGGATCAGTTACTACACATTCATTCAAAGCGAGAGTTGGTGTCAGCAACTCGTCTACCCGGGCCGAAACTTTTTCTTGGCCACTGATAGAACATCAGACTCTTCAAAGCGCGACTTACGAGTTGTAAAAATTAGCATTAAAAGTGTAGGAAATTAACATTTGACCACAGCAAAAATAGCTTCACTTTACTCTAGCATTTCGTGCAATATTTAGCAACATGAGTTCTTTATGTGCACTTTATATAATACTTGTCATCATTGGACGATATACGGCGAATGGTGAGTATTACCTGCCTCCAACAAATATTTATCTAAGTGTTAAAATTTAAAATCTTTTTAACATGTCAATATATTTATTTTTTAGTAGTTTAGTAGTAGTAATTTACATGTACTGGTGGACAATAATATTGAATATATTATAGACTACCGTTTTGACCTACTCTGTTGGTACGCAAAGTTTTATATGAACGTGTAAATTTGATAAGAAACCAACAGTTTGACAGCAATCAACATTAAAATAGAAAAAGAAAAAAACATCTTGAATTTGATTGTTGAAAAAAATGATATTACGTCGCGTAGTTTAGGCTTATATCTGAATATACGACGTACCATTTTTAAATCAACTAGGCAAAGAAAGAGATTCATGTAAATTCAATTTCAATAAAATGTTACACCTCACAGTGAAAATGCAATTATTCGTAAAATCGTATCTGCGATCATTTTTTCTTTTAAATAATAAAGTTAAGCGTTAAATTTGAAAATTAAAATTTGGAACAGAAAAAAAGTGTGTGTGTTTATAAACTTGTTAAAGTTTATATGTTAAAGTACATTTGGGCCTGAGATGGTAGCCAAAACATGGTCAATTATGAGATGTTAGTGTACGGTTCTGTGGTATCCTTTGATAATGTAGATGCAATGACTTAGGTTCTCATAAACACTGAAATCTTTCGTAGGTGTTACTACAAACCAGATGTGAATTTGTTGGCGTTATGATGTAGACTGTACCAACAAATATTTTTACATCAATCTCAAAGATTTCTTGAGAGAGATTTGTGTGAGTTCAGCACTGGTTAAAAGTGATGATAGTGATGATAGTGATGGATCAATTAAACAGTGGGCCTCTTGGGTTCACATACACACACATAGTTTCTTGGCAGAGGCTCTTATCAACTTGCATAGCTTACAATTGATGTATTTATACAGCTGTATATTGGCTGGAGGATGTTAGGTACAACAGCTGTGTCCCTCCTTGGATGTTAGCCTGCAACCTACTACTGAAGTATCTGCACCTGTCACCAGGGCTGCTCTGTTTACTTTATAGAAAAGTGATGCTGTGAGGCCCAGCCGTGATTGTAGCTCCATTCTCTCCCCTGTGATATGGTGTGTTGTGTGTCGTTGCCGGGGCCCAGCTGGGATGTGCTGGCTGCAGCAGAGTCGGGAGCCGCGCTGCGCCATGGTCCTGATGCGGGGGGTGAGCTACGAGGAGTGCTGTGGCGGGGGCAGCCTGGACACCGCCTGGTCCAACAGCAGCCTTCCCGTCAATGAGGTCAGCCTGTTAGGCTTTCTGGGGATCGTGCCCTGCAAGCCTTGTAAAGGTAAACCCCTTCTCACACCAGCTTCCCCAAATCAATTGGCTTGTTCTGAAACTACGAAGCGATTTGTGGGCCATACTTCTGATCACAGTTGCACGGCTTTGTGTAAGCCATTTTAACTTCTTAAATATACAGAGGAGAGTGTCGCTTGGACACGGGTTAGCCTGTCACCGGCTAACCTGTGTGCCCGCCTCTTTCCCTGGCAGACACCACATAATCGTAGACCACCTGTCTGTGCACTGATATATGAGGCAGTCTATGCACAGGCAAGAATTTATGCAGAACGCTCATAAAAACGCCGCTTTCGTTTTTAAACTTTTTCTGGAGATTGAAGCCAGAAGCTCAGTCCAATTCTTTCCAACTGTTTTGAATTGACTTCAATTTTGGAAGCCACGGCTAGGTATTCAAGTTCACTTGAGGATAGTAGGTTTTCTTTGTACAAGTCTGTAAAACTACTTGCCCATCTCAAATATAACCCATGACCAGAGTGCTAGGTTCCTCTGGGTCAGATTAGGGAATTTTCTAAATATTAAAAAGGGACCCAAAAAAAAATCTTTGATGTTGTGAATCTTGGTTTATGGATCCAGTACATTTCTTTCCATTTAAACAATCGACCAACGTTTTACATTTAGAGTATATATCCAAACCTTGGGTGAAAATGTAGTAAATAATTATATACATATATATTTAAATAATTAGATATCTACGTAAGCCAGGGAAATATGGGTATTCTTGAATGGGGAAATTAGTTTGAATCTATACTCTTTTTCTGTCTTGTTTGCTATAAAATTAATATTGCAAACATAGTTTTAAAACTTCCTGTCACAGATTTTACATTTATGAATATGTTTCTTCAGATCGCTACACCTTGTGAACAAGGTGGATTGCCTCATCCTTTTTCAACAATGCTTTTACCACAGCTGCAGGGGAAACAAATTGCACATTGCTAGAAAAAATTACATTGCTCACAAAAATAGTTCCTCTGATATACAAGTGTTGGAGTTGTAAATAGCGTTGGCTGGAAAATAATTATTAAAGCGAAGAACACACCAAGGCACACCAAGCTGCAGGTAACTCATCTGCAAGATTCCGTTCTCCCCTCAGCATGAACCAATAGGATACTTTTGGTTCATGGAGGGTGTGGCTTCAGTTTTCACTGTCAAATTGTGATGAAGTGGAACGTTTTTCACACTCTGCATGCCAATACCTGCAATGTCTCCTCACTCCTGTTCTCTCAGCATTCATTCATTCCCAGAGCTTGTTGAAAAGCAGGCCCGTTGGGCTGATCTATGAGAATGTAATTAGTTCCAGTTTGCCCCGGGACAAATGTCTGCCACATCCCCAGACGTCTGTTCCTTATAACCAAGAATATTGTCGTATATCTCTGTATTTAAACCAAATACTATAGCATGCCTATGGCATTTTCTTTTCACTCTGCACTATTATCATAAGCAGTCTGACACACTGGACCCCACAGGTATAGCAGAGATTAGTTTCTTGCATGTGCTATTGCTGCTCTGCGCTTCAAAGCATTCTCAGGGCTTGACTCACGCTGGTTGACTGACCTATACTTTCCTATACATAAAGAGAACTCTTATAAACGGTAACTTCCTGCCAGTAAAACTGACAAAAACAACGGAACGATGCCCTAGATCTCCACGGGAATGGAGGGAGGGGGGCGGTGTATGAGAACTGCAGGCAGAGGTGGGTCATCTGGCGTTTTAGAACTTGGGAACAACAGGATATTAAAGCACTCCCAGTGAAAGTCAATAAAGTCCTGCTTCGTTGCGGATTTTGGGGATTAGGAGAAGGGCAGTGCTATGTTTCAGATGGTAAGCTATTTAAGATGTAAAACATTTGTATAGATGGCAGCGGTTTTTATTTCACTTTGGGGTTGCTCCTCACGGACACTTAAGTTTTGATCATGACGTGGTGGAGCGCCTTGTGAGCCTCCATCCAACGCTGGTACTTCTACCCCTGTTTGTTGAATCAAATTGTCTGTCCCATTCCTCCCGTTTCCTGAAAGTTGAGTCGTCATTTTTGTGTGCAGTTGTGTCAAAGGATGAGAGTGAGTCCTGCTCTCAAATACTGTAATGGTGTGTCCACTAAATTAAATAGAGCATATATTAAAATCTTGATAATCTCATTTATAGTGTGAACCCTGCGGTTATGTATGTATATTTCTGGTTATCTGCAGTCAAAACACTATAATTACAGTGATGTGCGTGGTGGGCATATAAAGGGCCGACATAGACAATGAGCAAAGCGCCACATGGACGAAAAGGGTACCGATGTTGAGGAGGCAGGAGAAGCTGGAATAGCTGAGGAAATTCTCTCCTTCTCTGCCCCACAGAGACGTGCGAGGGAGTGACCTGTGGACCGGGGAAGGTGTGTAAGGTGAAGGCCGGCCGGCCGCAGTGCGTCTGCTCGCCTGACTGCTTCAACATCTCCCGAAAGCAGCCCGTCTGCGGCAGCGATGGCCACTCGTACCGTGACCAGTGCGCTCTCCTGCTGGCCAGGTGCCGGGGACACCCTGACCTGGAGATCATGTACCACGGCGAGTGCAAGAGTAAGGAGCGGCCCCTGCCTTTTTTACTTTCTGTCCTCTGCCGTCGTTTCGGAGGTGGAGCTCCTCCAAAGGCAGAGTCTGTGCAGGTTGGATAAAGCCCAGTTTGTTTCTAGATATGTCTGCTGTTATCTAGTGCCAGTCACGGGTGTTTGTAATGGATTTGCCGTGATGCCTTCAGCGGCGTTATTAAGATGCACTGATGATTTTCCCTCAGAATCCTGCTCCAATGTGGTGTGCCTGGGGACCCACACCTGTGTGACGGATCAGACAGACAGCGCCCACTGCGTCATGTGTCGCAAAGCCCCCTGCCCGTTCCCTGTGGCAACGGAGCAGCCCATCTGTGGCAACGACAACGTCACCTACCCCAGCGCCTGCCACCTCCGCCGGGCCACCTGCTTCCTGGGCCGCTCCATAGGCGTGCAGCACTACGGTCGCTGCACAGGTAAGAACCCACTCCCCCGGGCTTCCCTGCGTCATTCTGGTTCCCCTCGTCCATGGCGGTGATCTGGTGGGAGTACCACGGAGGTCACCTTTGTGTAAACACAGAACTCCTAACCGCGACCTGGCGCTCGGTTCCAATTGGACGCAGTGTTTTGTGTCTTTGCAGATGTTCCCACGCACACTTTGGAGCACGAGGGAAGTGAGGAAAACTCAGTGTAGACAGGTGATTCACATCCGGCTTCTCTGGGATTCCAGAAGGATGACCACGAGCAGGCAGACGGACAAACGGACAGACCTAAAAACATTGGCTGCCAAATAGGTTCACATATCCTCCTTCTGATTTATAAATAAACACTTGTAGTAAATTTCCAGAGCACGGTTGTCCCCCAATAAGCTGACTCATTGTTAATATTTAATTATATGTTGTATTTAGTCCCTAACAAAGTAATACACGGGATGGAGGGGCATATCATGGGAATTTGTTTAGACTACATTCGTATCTAGAAAAGTATCCTTTTTAACGTATTTATTCATCTTGATTTTCAGCCAAGATGAAATTACTTGCTATACAAATAACCTCTTGCTAAACGTGAAGTAGTGTAGTAACGGTTTAAAAAATATATTTGGTGTGACAGAGGACTGATGCAAAATGTGCATACTGTAAATAAAATTCAGCTGATAAAATATTTATGAGAGAAAAGGTATAAAATTGGATCTATTTATGTTTTGTCACCAAAGTCATGTACGCATATCAACTGCCGTTAGAGATATATTTATTATATTATTGCTTGCTCTATAGATTTACATTACTTGTCCTAGACCATATCCAGTTCCTCATTTTAACGTATGATATAAATTCAACCCTTTCAAGATTTGTTTTGTTTAGGATTTTCCCAGTGGAGTTTGAGGCTTTCAAAGCCATCCTGTCATGTACTCCAAATAAAACACTGTGTGAAAAGAACTCCGTGTTCATGCGGACATCAAAGGTTGTTAAACAGGGCAACATGCAGATGTGCAATGCACTGCGGCCATGGCAACCACCAGTTATTCTACCCCTTGCACTTAAATCTTTATCATATGGAAGTGTAGTGGAATCCAACCAAAGGGGAACTGTAGACGGGTGTTCTGATGGTGCCTTGGTTGGGCTTAGTGTGTGTCGTGGCTGGAACTGTCGGCTGAAATCAAAGTAAGAGCTCATTAATTGAACCGTGGGGGTGTTGATTTAACTGCATTGATTTAGCACGCTTTGTCAAATTTCCCTTGATCAGCCCAGACGGATGGTTTATTGCTGACCTACATGTGCATTAAAAAAAGGATCCTTGATACAGCCTTTACACATTACCTGGATTTTCCTTCACATAACAATCCGTTGTCTTCAAATTGGGTTGAATCATGTGATTGATTTTAGAATATTTTTAATTTCTCTGAAATATTTAAACTGTGAGATGTGTCTCAGAAGTGCCACTCCTTTTTACCCAATCAAAGGTGAATGCTGCTTAGTGTATTTGTGCGAGACTCATTGATATAACATTTAATGCCTGATATTTTTTGATGCCCAGGCAGTCAGCCACAGTTACAGTACTTGCGTAGCAGGGCCCCTTTAAAATTATGACAATCATTTAAATCATTTGTACATGTGATTTTTTTTTATGTCACAAGACAAATCTTACAGAACATGCTTATAAATTGAGCTACATTGAACTGTGAGATTCCGAGTATAAGTGTATCAACTTATTTTTGTATTTTTATACTGTCATTTTATATCAACATAAACAATTCTTTTGTCAAAGTCTGTTTCCTTCATTTATTTCATCTCTTTTTTATTGTTGAGAGTGTCACGGTTGAGTTTTCTGAAGGGAGGACATGGTGATTGTACTGCATTTGTATGTAGACAAAGAACAAAAGAAACACTGTATGCTGTAAGGACAGTCTGTCTGTTCCAATACTTGTGTGATCACAATAATTGTGTGTATGCATAGTTCATGACTTCTAAATTTAAAGAAAGAATCAAATTTCAGTTAGTAAAGACATTCATGGTCCAAGACAACAATGCACCTTGATTAATACCACAAGTCCCACCAAATGTTTAAACTTCCCTGAATTTGCTTTCTGCTGTGCCTTTGCACTCTAAGGCCATTTCTTGCTTCTGATCTTTCCATCATTTCTGGAAACGCGATGTGAGCTTTGCAGTGTAAATAACAACCCTACCCTATACTTTGGTGTCAGTTTCGAGATGGAGTCCTACCTTCTACCATTTTCAAAACAGTTTATACTTACGTAGGCGTTCGGACTGAGGGTCTATGAGCAGTTTCGTGGGAGTACGATAAACATCCGGTTGTGCAATTACGAGTCCCGTGGACTCTGTTGCATCTGTTACCCTGACCAAGGCAATGTTTGGGTGAAGACGGCCAGAGTGAAGCTGTACAACGCAGTGCAAGCAAGAAGGTCATAGACCAGACACCTGCTCTGTACAAACATCACTCGCAGTGTTGCCCAGATCTATTGCAATGTCGCATATTCAAATTCAGGCAAAGTGCTCCCCCGTATCACGGTGCACGAAAAACAGAGACCACGTAATCAGCAAAAACTGCAAAGGCTACCCCCGCGCTCCGTCCTGAAAGAATTTTGGGTGGATGAGGTAGGACTCCTGTGCCTCTGAGCCGTGTTCCCATGCCGAATTCTTCCCTTGTTTTCCCCGTTTCGAGAGGCACTCCCCAACTGCGCCAGCATCTGGTTTGACTTTGGGGTATGTTTTCTATTCTAATCCAAGCACCCTTTTGTTTAAGGGGAAATAAAATTATAAATAAAGGTTGTCTCTACAGCAAAAACAATGTCATAAAGTGCTTTTGAAAAACTAACTCCACAAGTGTGTTTTTCTCATATGTTCCCCTTTTCTTCCTCTTGTTTAATCACAGGAGCATGAATTGAATTGCAATAGAATGCCACCCTAGTCCTTTTCCAAGCAGTTCCAGTTTATAGCGCTGGCACCCAGTTATATTGGTCAAATCAGCTTAGAAACAAAGCAATTACTTCAGTGTGGTCAAATGGCAACACTAGCATAGCTATGTAATTGGTGTGTTTCTCTGAATTCGCCACATGTCTGGCAGGCAGTTTATTTTCAGATTTATTTTGCTTTAAATTAAATTTGGTCTATCTTGTATACTATACAAAGATATGTCGAATCCTCAGGCTCTTGATGCAATGTTTTTAAATTCCAAGTTAATTGTCATGCTTATATGAAACTAGTTTATTGGTTTAAAGAGCAGGTTTCATTTGTTTGTGTGATTGATTTAAATAGGAATATTTTTATATATTTGCAAATCATAACTGCTTTGACACAATAGATAGTGAAACCCCCTGCGATTTAAACGGGAGTATGGTAAAGAGTATTAAGCCAGTTGTCATTCAGCGTATTGAACGTAAAACTTATTGAACACATATCCTAACACTAAGAGCTGACTGCAGGCAGTGAGGTATTTCTGAACTTTCATTCTTGGACTGAGAAAATAAGTTTTGATATGAGGCCAAAATCGCATGGCAGCTCACACACATGTCCACCGTATGGTCCACTTCGACCATGCCGGGGCACAGTCCCGTCGATGACATACTCCAAACTGAGTCATTAACCATAGAATTTATACTTTTATGAGGTATGACATGATTTATGATTGCCCAATTAAGGCAATGCTGGTTTTTGTGTCATTCACCTTTCCGCTGAAAAGTCCTTCCCTTCATTGACATCTGTGCCTTGAGACACCATTCGCTACGGCGGAGCGCTCCCTGAACATTTTGGATGCTGAAGGAGAGGCACGGACCACCCAGTTTTATGAATAACACTTGTAAATTTTAAACAGCAGTAACCACTGCGGTGATAGTCCAAAACGGCAACTCATCTTGACAGCTAGAGCTGTTTTTAATACGTACACGCCATCACACTGACCTCCCAAATCTATTTTTCACCTTGATTATCAGCTCAAGTGGGGCTTATATGGTTTCCATTATGAAGAAGTGTAAATAAATTATGTCTTGCAAAAAAGCGAATGACTCAATTGATGGTAATTGAGCAATAATATATATTCAGGAACTTTTCATTACAAAAGTGTAGTTGACCACAGGATACCTGTCTGTTTTAGCATATCCCATTGGCTTTTGGCTGAAAGTCTGAATTCCTATTGTAGATTACAGTAATATGATTAGCATCCCATGCAATTATTTTGATTTAACTTGCTTTTGTGTGCACGTAAGGCTAATGTATATCTTGGCACTCATGATTAGAATAGTTAAACTGCGAGAGTGCGAAACCTTTTTTACTAAATAAATATGATAAATAATTGCAGGAGATCATCCTTGTACACAGTGAAAAAGGTGGATAATGCTTAAAAGATTGATGGAAAAGAAGAAAGAGGAAAGGAATAGATTTAGGAAGTTAAACAAACTTTAATAGTGCCTATTAGGCTTTCTCCGCAGATAATTAGGGTGATAATTTATTTCCAGTGTTCTCCCCTAGGACAGTCCTGTCTCTCTCGCCCTGTGTGGTCTTCGGTGGAAATCAGTAGTCTGGAAAACAACAGAGGAAACTACACAAAACCATTTGCATTGCACTCATATATTTGAACAAACTTTTAAAAAACTTTTACTTGAGTAATGATACATTCTAATATAGAGGTATGCACACAAACACACCAATAGAAATTATAACACCATTTTTTTTTTAAAACACATAACACAAAACTGCAATAACAATAACTCTATTGTCTCAGAAAGACGAAGCCTCTCTTAACAATGCTGTTTTAGGCATTGCTTTGAATAGAATAAATACAATGTTAATTAAGAAGGACAGGTTACTGCTTCAGCCAGCAGTTGGTGCTCCTAAAGGATACCTTTGAAGTAACTCAGTAATTACATTAACAGAAACATTGATAAAAAGGTTTTGTAATGTAGTTATTGTAGTAATTCCCATTTTATTGCAGGATATTTCGGATGAAATAGTCCTGGGAATCATTCTGACGGCCATATATGTAGATACCCACCTTTTTACAAATTTTTACACATTTTACAGCAAGAAAATAGATTTCCTCATAAGGAACCTGTCTCGGCACATGGTGTAGATTTCCACTGATTAATATATGTGGCGTGACAAGCAATGCGTACGGCTGACTGATCCCTCTGCACTAAACAGCCAAACCTGCAGTAAATTAAAAACCATTTTGCCAATCTTATATAAGATACTGTAGAGCAAAAAGTAGACATGGAGAGGTAATTGGAGAGGTAAAGCTTGTTTATGGTGTTTTCAAACAAGTGTTTTCAAACAAGTGTTTTCAAACACGCAAAACCGTTTTATTATTGTATCATACAGTAGCTTAGAACCTTAATCATGTCCCAAATATAGATTTTTTTTTTTATGTACTTGACAAAATAGAAAGTCCTTTTTTGTTAATCTTTCTGGTAATCATCTGGCCCAGTCTGGTTAAGCTTGAAACCAAGCTAGGTCTTTATTTTAATTAGTTTCACCGATAAGTCAATCTTTCAAATTTGGTAAACAAGTACAAGTAAATGATAATGTTTAACTGCAATCGATATGCTGACTTTATAAGGTTATCACACAAAAGTGCACACCCATTTAACAGCAAAAAAAACTGTATTCTGATTCTGATCACTTCAAGAGGCCCAGAAAGGGGTTTGCTAATGCAATAATCGCAGCTGCCATTGACGTGGGAGACCATAGTTCAAATCCCGCTATGGCTGAAAGTGTTTCCCTGGAACATTGCAGCTGGTGTCGGAAGTGCACAAGACCGGTCAGAAGAGAGGGAAGAGGGAAACGCTGTGGCCACTCAGGGGAATCCATTACAGCAGTCCTGGTGGCCTCACTAACAGCCTGGGCCTTCTGGTAACGTGCTACGATCACTGCCTGCGGCGTTTGGTTCAAATCTCGTGGTTGCCTATAGTGCTTTGTTCGGTTTTTCAATATATTGTTGACCTTCTCTCTTCTTGCAGATCATTTGAAGGTACACAGAAATCACAAAAGGATTCACTTCCTGGTGGTGTATCTTCCCCATATGATGTACACTGGTTTTAGGCCCTTTCGTTTCTGTTCACACAGCTTTGGCGTTCCTTTAATATCCATCTGCTATATCTAATGTCTTCCAGTAGGCGATAGCGATCTGACTTTTCCCTGGCAGCGAGCCGCCATTCCTCACATCGGTGAGCCAGTGCCTTCCGCAATCATGAAGGCACACATTGTGTTTATGCTCATGTCTGAGAAAGTGCAAGGGAATGCAAGCAGAATAAACCATTGTTACACCGATGACAATCTTTCCAGGTCAGTGCTAAGCAGGAACTCTCTTTATTTCTACTTCACCTCGACGACTTCATTTCAGCCTCTGCTCAGAAAGCAGAAAATATTGTGCACATTCAGATACACCGCTTGTTCTTGTCTTTTCGTGAAACCGGACATGTCAACTGAGAGCAAACATCATGCCTCTGCTGGTTCAGAAATGGCTCGCAACCATCTTGCCTTAAAAACATTGTTTTTTAAGGACAAAAAAAGCTGAAAAACACAAAACTAGACAAGGCACCCAGTACAACTGCACTTCACACACTTTATTGCAAGATTGGAATTCACTGCAACACATTGATGAATGGCTTAGTTTTAGCAGCATTTTGAAGCTTACAGGACTAAACTTGATTGAAAAGAGCCAGATACACAATAAAGTATAAGCAACCACTCACATTAAAAATACCGATGATACTGTATTCCAGCTTTGTGGGCCATGACTATTGGTGAGAATCTATATACATAGGACTGCAGATATTGAATTGCCAAGTGATCCAAACTACAGAAGCAAAACACAGGACAGAACTGCAACCAAAAATCTATATGGAAGACTTACAGACAGAAGGGGAGGCAGACATTAGGCTTTGGACACCCACAAAGATATTCACAACTATGGGGAGCTTCTTTTTCCCCCCCTCCATGCCCAATGAACATAAAACATCTGCATGTAATGTGTATGTAATGTGCTCTGTGGCAGCTTTCTGTGAAGAGCACTACAGGAGATAAATATCAACATACAGCATGTTGTAAGCCATCATAATATTACTTTTTAGTGTCTTCCATGCTGGAATACAATGTTGCTACATCAGAATGCTTTGTGTTATGTTTTGGAGTCAGACTTCAGGATACAGGCACAGGTTCCACTATTAAAGCGTGATTAAAAATGTTTCTATTTAGCCTTTTTTTAGACACCAGAGAGGTTGAGACAGCTGATGGGATGTGGCTAGAGAAATTTCTGGGGCAAATCAATTCCTGCTAATGCTGTCGCTCAGTAGATGGCTGTCATGCTGATGCGCTGGTGAGATCCCTCTGGTTGATCCCCAGGTAAAGCATTGCAGTCAGGGTTAGGCTGAAGTGCCAGCGAGCCGAGTAGGCTGAACGCTGGAGCTAGCATTGTATGTTATCCAGTAGGGTGAGGCAACAACATACTGCACTCTTAACAAAGCTTAAACACTGATATGTCAGATTCAGTGCAGTCCCTCACACTTTAATTTCTTATCTCTCGCTCTTCTCTCCTCCTCTGCAATAGGAATTAATTTGTGAAAGAACAAGAATGACTCAGCTTTGGCCCCAGTCCAGAGCAGTCTTCAATCAATCATGTATACTAGGCCCTGATATCGGTGTGTCCAGCCCCTGAGACCAGAGGTCTTCTCACACTTCACAGACCTGACCACCAACAGAAGTTGGTACTAGTAAAATATGAAGCCTTTAATGTATTTTAGGTTGTAACTTTTATTATGTAGTCATACATTCTCTTAAAAGGATGACATGCTTTTTGATATCAATAAGGGATATAAAATGTGGGATTAAAGATATTACATCATGTTAAGTGAGGCCTCTTTTTAAAAAAATTGTAAATAATTTTTTTAAAGAGATTTAAAAGAGAATACTCTTAAATGGAAATGAGTGGATTAATTATGGATTTTATTTAAATAATAAAAGAGATCAAGATAAACCCAAACTGATAGTCATCTAAACCCATCTGGAGAGGAAAACAAGGCATTTCATACTTAAGTGAACACATATGGTAGTGTACCAACTCATCCATGCTTGTAAAATAGAATTTGCTGCCAGATAAAGATATTTTATCTGCCTCATCAACAATAGGAAATGTATTTCCCGTTGAGACCTTTTACAGCACTGGTCTCAAGCAGAAGCATGGCAAATTCTGTAGACTATAGTTGCTTTATACCCAAAACATACCAAACATTTCAAATCCCTCATTTAATCTGACGTGTTTAATCCAAGCTAATGATCTTGTCGAGGCAGGTTTTTTTTTGGAGACTCTTCGATGCTGATACATTAACTGTTGAAAGTATTACACAGCACTTGAAAAACATGATTTAAGCACATTGT
Source organism: Hiodon tergisus (assembly GCA_025775045.1). Taxonomy (NCBI): domain Eukaryota; kingdom Metazoa; phylum Chordata; class Actinopteri; order Hiodontiformes; family Hiodontidae; genus Hiodon; species Hiodon tergisus. The sequence goes on along the minus strand of JAOVYW010000038.1, from coordinate 3,422,721 downwards.
CATGTACAAGACAGAGGGACTTTGTCTAGAGGGAGCAAAAACAAATGACGCATGTGTAAGAAGTTCCAGACTGTTGTTATTGTTTTGTGTCTCTGTCTCTGTGCAGTGGGGGAGGCTGCGACTGTGCAGGGCATTCCCCACAGCAGGGTCTGGCCTGGTGACCCAGGGCGACTGCGGTCCCGGCAGCAGCCTGCCGACACACTCAAGGGACCTGCTGCACACGTGCTGCGCAGCCTGTGTGACCAACCACGGGCCAGCAGGAAGGGGTGTGTAGAATGAGCTCTCTTGCTGAAGAACTTTCGGTGTGCACTTGTCACTCCTTGATCCACTTCACTGGACCCCTGCCCGCGTTTTACTAGAAATAGTACACTGACCATCCCCCGAAGCACATTTTCTCTTAAAGGCACATTTAGTGCTTAACATTTCTGAAAACATCTAAACGTAAAATTGATTACGTTGTGCATATTAAAATCCCTAACTAGATTAGAGATAGAGTAAATAGATTATTTTAATGAAGGCAAAATAAGTTAATCCACCACCAACCCAAGTAGAGCAGGACATGATGTAAGTAATAGTTTATTATGCCGATTGAACAGAACAGTTTGCAAACCAAAAATAAATTAATAATAGGAATACACAATGAAAAGCCTCAATAACCATCAAACTCAAGGAAGGCCCTCACCTGTGCCAGAGTGTATCTTTGTGGGCAACCACATAATCGGGCACATTTAGTGGGAGCTTTTGGCTTGGAGCAGCTCCTCGACTGGGTTTGTGTGGTTATATAGCATCAGTTTTCCCGATGTCTCCTTCGTAGGCTGTGAATAACCCCCACCCACTTCTGCAGGAGGACCTTTATTTGTTGCTGTTGTTCTCTCCATTCCTTCCACCTTCTACAGATCCAGTGGTTCTCCTACCCCCACCGGGGCCTGGGTGGTTCGGATAGCCACTTCCACCTCCTGTTTACCATGGTTTGGGTAAATCCTAGATACAACTGTTAAGGGCTGCAGTGGGGCAACTCTAAGGGGTAGTCATGCAAATTAATAAGTCTCAGTTGGATTCTTCAGTCACAAATGCTGCCCACCGATCCACCGGTCTGGGTCGGTCAGATCTGAGCCCCTAACTTTCATATCTAGGACCCCTTAGGCACCTCTCAGATTCATATAAAAGTCTGCAAACAATCACAGAGTTCAAATATGTGCAAGTTCAATGATACAGCAAACAACCATAAATAAGACAAACAATTATATCTAAGGAAGGCTTGATACCACCCTGCTCTTTCCCTTGGTCTTCGCATCTAGCCGCCCTGATGCCTCATTATTGCCAGAGGGTGGTCCTTGGCACTGGCTCCTGGTATGATCTCCCTCAGCCCCTCTTTAGTCTGTCTGGCTGCTGGTGGCCCTCACGTCACCGCCTGTAAGGCAACAGGGCACTCAACCTGTACCAGACTATGCTCAGCCCACTCACAAAATACAGTGCTAATGGTGCACCTACATTTAACAGGCTAATGGTTGGCCAAAGAGCTCCAAAGAGTGTATCTCCCTAATTGGCGTGGCTGCTGATGAGATCAACCTGGTAAGGACAGAAATGATTGTTCTTCCTTCCCGAGACAAAAATGTTGGTATTTTTGATGCAAATATGTAACATTTTTTAGCATTTACAACATACTTGTTGTAAGTGTGTAACATATTGTTATGCCATAGTGAAATAGTGTCAATAATTGTCAGGCAGCATTACTTCCAAAACGTAACATGTTCTACTTTCTTACAACTAAGGGGAGGATCTACTACAAAGGGTTTATTGCTTCCCATAAACTGCAGTCAGGAGTAAGGACCAAGAAGAAACCTTTTTTATCAAAGAATTCTTAGAATAAATAAAATTCAGTCGTATTTTGGTCAGCCTCAAGAACATACATGTTCTCAAAATAATAACCTGTTAGTGCTGCCATCATCTGGTGACTGTGAGAATTTTTAATATATACGCATTCATAAACTGGCAGACCAACATAGCCAAAGCTAGGAAATCCTCTGGAAGGCAAGAGCGTGGTGAATGATCCAAAGACCATGTTTGTTTACAGAAATGAACAAAGTAAAAAAAAAAATGAGAGCAGTCATTAACTTATTATCTAATCTAAGAAACTACCAACCAATATTTATTAATAGTAGTCGACGTGAATTAAACCTACTTAAGGTTTAGATAAATAAATAAAATACAACGACACGGGCAGTGGCTCCCTCAGAACGAGGATCAGGAAGCTCCGACACAGTAGGGGGCAGTAACATGCTATACTGACGTGTCAAAATAAGTCTCAAAGAAGAAGCACACCGGAAGATACGTAACAAAGTTTCTAAGTGGAAAAATATCATCAACCACTAAAATGGAAACTGGCGAATCAGGTAAATGTAGAGAACAGGTTATTAATATCGTAAGTTTGCGCAAATGCTTAATAGAATTGTAGAAAACCGTAAGGGTGTTTGCACGATCCCGTATACATTTGCTACCCACTTTCAGAAGATACACGACTACTGGTTAGATGTTTGAGTTGGGCCTGAGCAACCGCCCAACGATAGTAGTTCATATTATCACTCAATAAATCTTATTCAGGTGTCCAAGTCTCATCCATTGCCTAGCTGAAGCTCCCATGGCGTTGTCCGTTGTTATTTTAAGGTTGTAATGGTATTGTACATCAATCCAGCTTTGTTTTTTTAATTTATTTTGCAACATGTATTATTTTAGCTAGTATCCCTTTCCGTGTACAGAGATGTGAGGCATAAACCAGGGAATCGTTGTTTAAAATTATGGAAATAGTATCTTGCCCTTTAGTCACCCGTATTTAAAAGCGGCACAGCATGCATTAAAACGAATTAACGAAGGACTGCAGTAGCATGTTTATTGTAATTAAAGCTAGGTAATCTAAGTCGATACGTGAATCTAGGCATTTCATATTTACCAAGTTAAATAGTATTGATTCTGCCCGCCAGCGATATGCATATATTTTATGTGTAGCTTGTCTAAGAATAATTCATCTTTAAGTTATTATTATTCTTAAACTCTGACATTTTCCAACTGATTTGCAGTTTTCATCCAGTGTTGGGTCTTTTAGTCAGTTACATCACAGTAGTCATGAGGGACTATGTATATATTTTACGTACATGGAGCAAAGTTGGTAAAAATGGGGAAGCGAACATTCTGTACGGATCTATGCACTTACTACTCCTGCATTGTTGCACCAGAATAATATAAGAATTCTGGTGAAAATGTATGCTCATTATCTGCCTATCCATGAGTATTGATTATGACAGAAATTTGCAAAGGGAACAAGGTCCAGGGTCTCACTAGTAACGTTACATAGTGACAGCGAAATTTGCAGTACCCTGCTGCCATTTTTTGTCCCCTGTTATTACCAACCCTCTATTATTATATTACGTGTAATAAACAGTGGTCTGTTTGTTCATTTCTGCATATATAGTAAGGAGTAGTAATTAGTGGAAATTTTGATGCATATCAAAAAGGGGATTAGGTGAAGCCTCTGAGAGAGGTATCGTAAGACTTGTATGTTGTAAATGATTGTCATATGAAAGTGTAAAGCGACAGAAAAGTACTGTACATAGCAGGAATATAATGGCAGAGCAACGTGTATATTTAAAATTAGCAGCCCTGATGCTGTCATTTTGTCACCAGTTTAAGAAGCACTATGTTGGGCTAGACCTGCAGCAGCTTATGTTCTGTCTCGCCAGGGCGTGCCGGTTGGAAGGTCAAGCCTGCCCAAAAAACCAAGATGAGTGTGAATATCCTGCGCCAAGAGGAGTTGATTGCACAGAAGAAGCGGGAGATCGAGGCCAAAATGGCGGAACAGGCAAACAATTGCAGGCCAGCCCCTAGCAAGCCTCTTCCACCAAGGTTCGACGTGACAGTACAAAAGAGCCATGGCAGCTTTGTGTGATTCACTGGTTTTAATTGTGCTTTATGTGCAAGATATTCTTTGATTTTCCTCCCATAGTTCACCAAATTCGCAGGGACCCTCGTCCAATAAATTTGTCAATGATGGAAGCTTCCTGCAGCAGTTTCTCAAGATGCAGAAGGATAAATCAAGCTCAGATTCAGGTATGACGCATATCAAAAAGCCAATTAAACAGTACCGTTAATTACTCTGGCGGTAGAAAGGTGGATGGTACACTCCGAGGACCGCCAGCTAATGGTGTCAGAAATAGGATCAGATAAGGAATTGGGAGGATTACGTTAAGTAAGCACAAATAAGGGAAATGTATTGGTGGTGTATTTCGAACAGGTTCCAATAGTAACTCCAGCATACCTGCTTCCCCGTCCCAGGTACATCGTCAGGGGCAACTCAGGCTCAGAGGAAGAGCATCCTTATTGGGAAGCGTCCTGGCCTGGGCATCAGCAGCATGCTTAGTCAGTTCAAGAATTATTCCCAGACTAAGAAGACTGAACCTCGACCACCACGGCCCAGCGTCTTCCTCTCTCCAGATGACGAGGATGAGGAAACTGAGGATTCCCACTTTCTAGAGGTCAAAGGTAATCCCATAATTTGACCCACCATAGGCATTAGGAAATGGTACAATGCAAACTAAATCAAGTGTGCTATTGGACGTTCAGTTCCTATTGCACAACCAGTTTCCAGTTTTAAGTTGTGCAACTGTGTCTAGAAATAGGTGGCACAACTTACTGCTTAACGCAATTATTATTTTGGGAACAGATTAATTTTTTTATTAGTTTAAGAGCACTTGCACAAATCAGATAAACTGTTTAAGAAAGTGATCCATACCATTGTGTTCAGATGTTTGAAATAGTCAAGCATGAAAGGTGACTCTTTTTACCCCCCCTTATCTCCCCCATTTCCCACCCTCTCAGTGAATCCTAATGACGGAATAGCTGCATGAGAGTGTGTGTGTGAGTAAGGCCTCGGTACTCATAGCCTGCTTAAAGTTTCCCCCCCAGAGGACCCAGAGCTGCGCACTGTCCTGGACAAGATGGCCGTTTTTGTGGCGGAAGGGGGGCCGGAGTTAGAGAGGAAGGCCATGGAGGACTACAAGGAAAATCCTGTTTTCTCGTGAGTCGCACTAAAAGACTAACAAGCACCACCAGAACATACTTTGAAATAGGAATATTCTCTCAAAAAATGTATTGTTTTAAAACTATATAAATGAAATATTCAAATATAAAAATGATACTCTGTAAAGCTGGGCTGCTTTGAAGTGTTTTCTTCTTTTAATTACTTAAAAGTGATTAATCACTTCGCTCTACTACATGGGCCAACAAATATGCTTTTAGAGTAAAATGATGATCTCAGATTTGAAAAATAGGAGGTTGTGAAATGAAGATAAGATAAAACAAGTGATAATGTGGCCTGGCAGACAGGGAAGGCTAGGATAAAGACCCTTCTGTATGCAGTTTGGTACACGTTGATCTGGCAAACGAGAAGAAGGATGTTGTACTTTCTGATATACAGTTTCTTTCCCGGATTCCACAGATTTATTCCAGGAATAAGCCTTCATGTCTACCCAAACATTAACATCTAGATTTATGTTTATGCATTTGGCAGACACATTTATCCAAAGCTGGGAATATTGTTTGGTGTGAACTACCGACCTCTAACAGTACAGATACTGTAATTAAGATTAGTGACGTGTGCCTGTGGCAAAGAGACAAGCGTTTATTTTCGTGAGTAGAAGAAATAAGGAGTTAGGTTTTGTTTTTTATGTTATTCCTTTGATGTTCAGGTAACCTTGTCTTTTGTGGGTTAAGCTTGTTCTGGTTTAAAATTGTGGCTGCTAATTAATTTATACAAAAACAGGCTTATGGGTGAGATTGTGCCTCGGTTCCAGTAACAGACGTCAGAACTCCTAAGTGCAGACACCCCCTGGCCTAGCCAGCGAGGTCAGAAGGAATTCCCCAAACTGAGACGTCATCACTTACCCCCCCCCCCGACCTGACCATACTGCCATGTCCCATCTGGTTAAAATTTTTTGTGGGGTTTTGTTTTTTTAAATAAATCTCTGGGGGACTTTTTGTTTTGTGCACAAACATAGAAAGGCTGGTTGTTGTTTTCACAACAACCCCTTGTTTAGGTGGTCTCACCCATCACTCAAACATAGTATTTATTTATGAATTAATAATTTAAAAATGTCGTTCTCAGTAGCGAGTCTAGTAACCAAACCCCAGTTTTCTCGAAGAACCTTAAATGTGAATATTGTGTCAGTGTTCAGGACTGTAAAAACCTTGGAAACGGTCTTCTGTTCTTCTATGTATGACCGCAATTGTGTATGAGCTGTCAGTTAGGCATGCAAACTAATATACAAAGCTATAAGCTAAATTTGTAGAAGTTGCAGAGCATTTAGACTACTATGTTTAATGGCATGAATTAAAGAAATATTCCTTGAATTTTATACTTCTATGCAGGTTCTTGTATGATAAGAATAGCCGGGACTATCTATACTACAGAAGGAAAGTTGCTGAGATAAGAAAGAACAATCCCAAACCAGAGGGACACATGCATTCTAACGGTAAGATTGTCTGTTAAAGTTACCCATTATGCCCAGTGCAGAACCTGACCGATTCTGTTATTGTCATGCATTTGAACCATTTTGGTTAAATTAATTGCCAATTAAAATGTTGATCCTCGCTGGCCAATTAGATTTTGCATTGCAGTGTAATTTGGTTTAAAATAATGCCACTTTTTATGGTAAATTTAGAAAATTGGTGCAAATATTCAGATCCAGGTAGCTAGGTACTTCATAGGTACTTAGTTTCATAAACTACGTAAGTTTCAGATTGGGGAGCGGTATTGCTTCATTAGAAAAATAATTTTCCCAGAACTACAGTCTTATTTGTAAGCAATTCAGTAAAGGTTTCTATTCAAAAAGTTTGACTTGCCTTGAAATTAGCTATTCATAACGGCACTATGTATCTGCAGGACTACTGTCGGCATGTAAGAAATGAAAGACTAAAATAAGATTAGTATGTTGAGTACAGTTGATATTACCTTCAGTGTCAGCTATTTTGGAAGGAACTACGGAGATGTTTGGGTTTATATATATATTAAGCATAGAAATATACAATTTTTTAGAGTTCTTTGTTCGATTAATAAAACGCTAAGCAAACTATCAAAAGGTCTCTAATAAAACCTGTCGATCTTAATGTTGTGTTTTGAACAGTAGGTGAGGTAGTTATGCTGGTTTATTTAAAATGTAGAGGTTTTAAAATCAAGATGGATTAACTTTCATTTCTCAGTTTCCGCTCCACTTTCTGTATGTGTTTCCATACAGTAGTCTGCGGTCATTTAACGGTCATTGAGGACAGCCAAATGTATTAGTATAGCTGGTGACTGCCCAGCCAGGCACCTGTGGCATTAAAAACTGAGCGGGTGGCCAATTGAGGGGAAATTTGTTTTATTTGATGAATTTAGGGAAACTACCTGCACTTTCCCAGTCACCACACCCCCCCCCCCTTGCCCCTCTATCTCTTATCCCTCACTTGCTGTAGACTCTAAGTGGCAGTTGAGTAGTTATGTGAGTTGAACCCCAGTACTCATAGACTGCTTAAAGTCTCCCCCCCAGTGGACGAGGACACAAAGCAAGTGGCCGAGAAGCTGGCCAGGTTTGTGGCGGATGGTGGCCCAGAGGTGGAAGCCATCGCTGCCCAGCACAACCGAGATAACCCAGCCTTCAGGTTAGTAACCTCCAGCCCGTTTTTTGCCTATGGCCTGTGGTAATTGTCTTAACCGGACCTTAAGTCACATCAGTTATATAAGTCACATTGGTTGCTGGAAGCCCTTGCCTGAATTCCTGTGCTTTTACATTTTCTTTTACACACTATGTGAGGAATGGCTGTTTGCATGACAAGTTTCAGTGTTTGACTGAAAGGTATTTCTCGTGAAGGTTTTTGTATGAGCACAACAGTGCCGCCCACCGCTTCTACAAGGATAAGGTGGAAGAGTTCCGGCGGGCAAAAATGCGGCAGGGCTCTCCACCACCCCAGGCCGTGGAGCCTACGACAGGACTCAAGAGGCCGGCTGCCCCGCCCTTGGCGGTCCCGCCCCCTCCTCCGCCTCCCTACAACCCACATCTGGTCAGCCCCGTCAATCCAGTTCCAGCTCACGAAGCTGAGCCCACCGCCACCAAGAAGAGGAGGAAGAGCCGCTGGGGTTCGGAGGACGACCGGGTGGACATCCCCCTGCCGCCCATCATCCTTCCACCCGAGTCTGAGCCGGAGCCAGAGACTCCCACCCTCTCCGGTACACCACGGACCGCACAGCAATAGAGACTTTCTGCCCACACACCGTATGTGTGCAGGCGTGTTCTTTTCACCTGATTCATCAAGGAAGTACTCTTCAAATAGACTAGTATAACTGGCGTCTCTGTGTAGGATGTGCACCTCCTCAGTGTCTAAACTTTGAAGTAGCCACTGATGCAGATATGTATGCAGACACTGTTACTAGCAGCTCAGCCAGCCTTGGTTCTCTCGATCATAGACCCAGTATGAGGCGTGTGGTGACTGTTGTTTTGCTTCGCAGCTCAAGAGCTAAGGGGCCTGGGGTACAAAAAGGGAAAGCCGGTAGGGCTGGTGGGAGTGACTGAGCTCTCTGAGGATCAGAAGAAACAGCTCAAAGAGCAGCAAGAGGTACCATAGCCGGGTCCTAAGCCCCTATATTGTTGGATTTGCCTGTTTTGCAGTATACCATGTTTTAAACCTGTGAAGACAGGGCTCAGGGATGTCGGTTACGACTTGGCGTCTGCGCTGTGCTACAGATGCAGGAGATGTTCGACATGATCATGAAACACAAGCGGGCCATGCAGGAGATGCAGGTGATGTGGGAGAAAGCTGTGCGAGACCACCAGCACGAGTATGACAGTGACGAGGAGGTGGACTCGCGGCAGGGCACCTGGGAGCACCGGCTGCGGCAGATGGAAATGGAGAAAACGCGGGGTGAGGCGGGGGCGTGGTGGACCCGTGTCAGAGGCACACAAAATGCATGACTGTTGGCAGAATGACTCAGTGTTTCCTGAATGGAAATGAAAGCTGCGTTTAATTATCGTTTCCCCTTCCAGAGTGGGCAGAGCAGCTTACGGACATGGGTAAGGGGAAGCACTTCATCGGGGACTTCCTGCCCCCTGATGAGCTGGAAAAATTTATGGAGACCTTTAAAGCACTAAAGGTGAGGTCTGGCCACGCCTTGAACTGCTGGGTTTCCAGCTTTCTTCATCTTTTGTGGTCATCACCCTTAAAATTTGTTTGTTTGAGAAAGAAATCCAGTCTGTTGCTGTTTGCGGCAGGATTTATTTACTTTGTTTTTGATTGCTTTCACAGACATAACAAGTTACATTGCTATACCACAATACACTGCTGTATTTAAGAAACAAAGATGACTTTTTCCCCCAAGGCAGTACAAGGCTTTCTAAACTATGTGTAATCTAAAACATTCCTACAAGCTTTGTCAGTCACTTATTTTTTCCCTCAATACACCATTACATGACCTTCAGTACAAAATTACTTTTTATGTATACAACTAGTATAGTTCATTCCCAGATACAGCAGGACAGTTAAGAGTCTTTGCACAAAGATTAACTGATCAGCAAAATACAAGTATGATATGGAAATAACCAACAATTATCCAAGTTAGTTTCTGTAAAGGTTAAATCTGGACTTTGTGTGGCAGGCATATACTTGGCATGAATGTTGTATGGTCCTCGGTATACCCCTTAACCTGGGTTGTGTCTGTTAAGGGTGATTCTTTTTAATTGTACTTCCTCCTCGGGCCGTTGTAGGAAGGTCGTGACCCAGACTATTCGGAATATAAAGAGTTCAAGCTGACAGTGGAAAACATTGGCTTCCAAATGCTGATGAAGATGGGCTGGAAGGAGGGGGAGGGTCTTGGCTCTGATGGACAAGGCATCAAGAACCCTGTTCACAAGTGAGTACCCTCTTAGACCTTCACACTCATCATTCTGACTCGGCACTTGTCTTGCACTGGGTGTAAGATGAATTACAATAGGTCAGGGTTGGCCATCCCTGGTCCTAGAGAGCCGCAGTGTGTTGTAGTTATGTAGCATGGCACATTGTCGCCCAACTATTTTTATACAAAATATAACCAGGGTACTTTTTTGATCTAGATTGTAGAAATTTAAGGCATACACATCTATACACATTTTTTATGCAACCCAAAAAACGTTTTCTTGTAAAATAAACTGTATAACACTGCCATCTAGTGGTTGTCCGTGATGCTTCATGTTTTAGAATTAACTACATTTTGTGTGACTTAAACTTAAGGAAGATTCCATTTGCTAAACATTTATCTTTTATGCTAATCGGTATGTTGAACAGTAGTAGTTTAAATCTGTTTTGATCAGAGGATTTTCTGCTTCTTCCTTTTTCCTCAGTTTGCAGGTTGGTCACACTTTGGCTGTGACTCACAGCAATCATTTTGTTTAGGCTGTCCTTGATTTTAGCTTGTTTGTATGACTGTCTTTTTAGTTATCTGACCTGATTTATATTTTGATTTAAAATCTCGTTTTGACACAATTGCTACTGAAAAACAGTTAAACTGTATTTTGAATATATATCGACTATAGTGGCCCATATATACATACTAAGTGAACATCCTTTTTTAGGGGTACCACTGCTGTTGATGGAGCTGGATTTGGTGTGGACCGACCTGCTGAGCTGACGGGCAATGACGATGAGTACGATGCTTTCCGCAAGAGAATGATGTTGGCCTACCGCTTCAGACCCAACCCTTTGGTAACGCTCCCATAAATTGATTCCTAGAAACCGAATTACATTGCAATTTTGGAATCCAGGTTTAATGGGATAAAACAAAGCTACTTTGAATGAGGCATGATTGTTGGTGCCAGACATGTGGTATAAGTGTCATGGGTTTATATAGAATGCTCCACCGCCCAACAAAAATCCAGCCAGCGGCAATTCTGAGGTTGGAAACATATCGTTGGATTAGAGGCCGATGAAGGCTAACGCCACTTGTGCAGAGTAACATATGGGCTAAGGAACACAAACGGTGGACATGGAGGAAAAACATTGGCTGGAATAATGAATCCTGGTTCCTGATGTTTCACGCTGGTGGGAGGACCAGGATATGGCTAAAACGGCAAGAGTCCATGGATCCATCCTGCATGGTGTCAGCATTGCAGGCAGCTATTCGGAGTACATCTACCGCCAGCCAATTTGCAAAAATTATGGGAAGCAATGATGCCAACATGGGCCAGCATCCCTGCACTTTCTACAACATGAGTTCATGCCCCAACGAATCACGTGTCTGACTTAACATTTTTCACATTGAATTTAGATAAATCTTTTAGGCTGTAGAATATAGATGGATTGTGTGTTATCCAAATCACAATCTTCAGGTGTGAAAAGGTTATTGCCCCCATAGTTGGTGATGCCTATCAGTCTGGTTAAGGCTTTGGGGCTCTACCTAACCACAGTCAGTCATATTGTCCAAATAGAGAACATTTCGGACAGTAGTGAAATCAAAAAGAAGGCGGCAAAGTTTCCCAGGAAGTCAGAAACAACCCTAGAACAACATCCAGGGATCTGCAGGCCTCTCTCGCTGCAGCTAAGGTCAGTCAGTCTGTTCATGAATCCACCATCAGAAAGACACTGGAGGGGTGGGATTCATGAGTACAAACCTCTGCTCACTAAGATCATGAATGCTAATCAAGTTTGCCAAAAAGCACCTGGATGATCCTCAACAGCTTTGGACCAATGTTCTATGGTCAGATGAGTCAGAAGTGGAAATCTTTGGCTGATGTGCTCTGTTACATCTAGCGAAAACCAAGCACTGTATCCCACAGCAAGAACCTCATTCCAATGGTCAAGCATGGTGGTGGTAGTAGTGTCCTCTTTTGTGGATGCTTGGCTGCGTCAGGGCCTAGAAGCCTTGATATGTCAGGCTGTCCGTCTGTGAACTGAAGCTCAGCTGTGTCATGCAGTATGACAATGATCCAAAATGGTTGAAACACAGAATAGTTGAAGAAGGAATGTTCTTGAATGGAAGAATGTTTTGGAATGGCCTAGTCAAAGTCTAGACTTAAAACCCTATTGAGATGTTTTGGCTAGACCTGAAAATTAGTTAATGCTCAAACCCGCAAATGTCGCTGAGCTTAAACGGCGCTGCCTGGTGAAGTGGGCCAATATTCCTTCATGGCAATGCGAGAGATTAACCAATGAAAACGGGAAGAGTTTGGTTGCACTTACTGCTGCTAAAGGTGGCGATTACACAGGGGCAACAGGAGTTGCATAACTGTCTTTAATAAATAAATGAAATGAGTATCAAAATGTTATTTGTTCATTTAGAGTCCCTTTTGTTGGTTTAAGATCTGAAAACATTCAGTGTCCGGACAGGTGGCGTATACTACATAATAAATATACTGTGTGTATGTGAAACACTTACTGGTTTCACTTTGAGACAGTCTCAACATTAAAGCTACCTTCAGCTGACCCGCTGACTATTACACAACTGGAGCAGCCCAGTAGTAAGGCACTGTACTCTGCATTCAATAGACTGTCTAACGTTGATTCATAACTTTCTTCTCCAGAATAATCCAAGACGACCTTACTACTGAGGATGAGGAAGCCACCATTAGTAGTTACATTTCCTTTTCTTTTTATGGATCGACTGGCACATTGACTCACCATGCTGAATGTCCAGCTTCAGACAGAATATCTGGTCAACTAGGATGGATATTCAGGTTACAGAGCAGAACTACATGTTTACTGCCTCTTAGAAAGTTCTATTGGGATATGGCCAAACCTTTCTGAAAATGGAGAGTCAATAGGTGATAATGTTAGAGATACTCAAGGTGCTGCACATTTGGCTGTGTTGTGTAACTTCGGATTTAACCACTCAATCACACAGAGCCCTCATGCCTCTTTTTACAGAACTGTAGAGGACAGCTAAAGCAGCAACAGCAAGTTTTTAAAATATTTGATTCACTTAATGTTAAGACTGTTAATCGCAATTACTGCTAATTCAAAGGCCGCTAATTAAGTTCATTTTAATTTGGTATATCTTGTAGGTGGTGCTCTTCTGTGTTCTTATTAACAGTACTCAAACCCTCTTTGCATCCAAAATGGACATCTGGCATCAAGTGAATGTATCTTTAATTACTACTATTTTTTTCTTTTTCTTTTTAAGCGTTCAAAATGTTCAGGGTGTTGGTCATTTTGTCAAGCTTTTAGGTTTGCCTGCATAATAGATGAGCAATGTGTGTAATATCCTCTCCTGTTAACAATAAAAGATACAGTCAAGATTTCTTAAGTTTTCATTTTTCTTCACACGTCTATGTTGAGTTTAGTTTATTAATTGCATACTGTTTACTTCTAAAACTATATGTAATTTGAGTCTGATAGATTTCAGACTGCTGCTTGCCCACTCCTCATGTTTACATGTGATGTTAAAGACCGGTTTACTTCAGTGCTTCTAATGTCTCACCCTGCATGAGGAAAAAGTGACCAATGCAAAATGAACTAAAACGGCCAAAATAAATCTAGCAATACTTAATACAGTTTTGAATCAGATTACAATATGGTGTTACTCGATTAAAAAAAAAGAAGTGTTTTTAGGGTTGGGGGTACTTTCTTAAAACAATGAGAATAACATCTCCTTTGGTTTAGCCCTTGACAAGAAAGGAGAGTGAATTAATTAATCGTACTCAGACCACTGTCATCACAGGTGTCCATGCTGAAATACGGCTCATACAATTTTAAAAAATCATTTTTTCATTTCCATGCATGAACTCCTAAAATGCAATAAAGACTTGATGACAGTAATTAAATCGGTGTATTCAATAGAGATGGTTTGAGGAATGCAAAATATTTGTAAGTTTTGACTTTTTCTGTCCACAAATTTCTTCTGCGATCGTTATGTCACCTCACCAGAAAGGTTTTTATTTAATTTATTTAGTTGTGTTTCTTTTGTAAATTGTTCTATCGAGTGTTTGTCAGATTAAGGAATGCGTTCCAATTGCTGAGGTGCTGATTAGAATGGCCATTTTACTCAGGCTTCAAACCTGGCGGCATTGTAATGTCTACTCAGCAGGCCAAACAAGTAGTTTTGCAACTGCTGGGGCCAGCGGTTTTTTTAAAAGAGACTAAAGAACTCGTATCAAAAAAAAGAAATTCAGCCAATTGTGTGCAGAGAAACTTAATCAAAAAGAGCAAAGCAGGACTTAAAATACATCGCCTAATGACAGTTTTACAAGACGGCTTTCCAAAATTGTGAAAAGGATATATTTTATTAACAATATATACTATACACAAGGCCCCATAGGGAATACGCACACCAAAACTGTTTAATTCAATGATGACGAAGCCTGGCCAAAGACCATCTCAGACCGCTGCTCTACTATTTAAACTGTCAAAATGAGGACGTAGTTGGTCAGTAAATACGAACAGAACAAAACAACAAAGCGCCCATTAAAATTGGAGTTACTATTAACAACCACATACGTCTGTCATTTAAATACAATCAAGCCCGTAGGCCTATTAGTATGTTCGCATACCCATTACAATAATAGTTGCATTTACTTTATGTATAAATCCAGGTTGCTAAACACTCCTATCTATACTTGCTTAAGCCAACAGAGTGCAAACATCTTTCCAATTTTAACTACTCTTTCTGCAGTCGGAGTTATATATTGCTAATTAAGCCATTACTTTTTATAGAACAGACTTACATAGGGTTTGGTTGAATCAGACGGACGATACACACAAAAAAAGAAAAAGTGCACGTATTCGATTGTCATATTGACGCTCTGACGTAGTTGAACTAAGGGGGGGGAGGTAAACAAGATGGCGGCAGCCTGACAGCAGCTACATTAAGTGGAGCATACCTCCAGCTAATATTCTTGCCGACACCACCGGAAGGAGTATAGACATTAAAACTGGTCAAATTTCAAGGGTTACTTGTGACAAATTTCGAAAGCCAAGGTAGGAATGATTGTGGTAGGCGAGTTTAAAATATAGTTATGGCTAGGAAGCTAACATTCGGTTGTAATTGAAATATTGCTAGCTTGCTTATTGGATTCGATGCTTTCGGGGCTGTACATGACATTGTAGTTACCTCTCTAATGTTACTCGGTGTATGTTCATTATAATGGACATTATTTAAACTGATACCTAGTATATTTTGGGGGGTAACATAGACGATCCAATCCAGTGTTGCGAGAAACGTAAGAGCTAAGTTGTAAATAAAGTCTGGTAAAGCGTGGTTACCTGCAGTTGGTGTTGTGGTGTTCGCTGTGTTGCTAGCTAGTAGCACTAATACAACCAGCTAGGTATTAAGCTGTTAGCTAGTCAAGTATTTTTCGCAGACTAGAATATGCTTTAGTCCTACTGTACACGGACTTCTTCAGCGAAGAGACCAATACGTGTTTTACTGGTTTGACTAACTTTCAGTGTTTGGGTATAACTATTTAGGTTATATAGCGGTGTATGTGGGACGCCAGACTATTTTTCAAAATATAGAAAACTGGAAGCTTGCTAGTTGGATCATGCAGAGATTCCGTAAATAATTATCTGCAATTAACATTTGGAGTTGGAAAACTGATTAATAATGCATAGTGAATGGGGTTTGTTCTTTTACATTTTTATTTAATCGTGTTTGTTGGTTTTGCCTTGGTAAAAGTCTTCTATATGAAGTTTGGAAATTGGACATGTAAAACCAGCCTATTTGTCCACTGCGGGGTAAATTCTACTCTGGTTCGCTAATCCTTCCAATAACATTTCAAGGCAGTGTTAAAGTGTGACCCTGACGACCGTGTAGCTAATTGTTGGTTTAAATTACAGATTACGTGTGGCAAGACCTTGGTGTTTTGAAGAAAGCTGGGGACTCATTTGACAAGCTTAATGAAGTGGGAGGAAAATAGCGCTGATTTTGCTTTTACCGCTATCAAGCAATACCAAAGAAGAAATCTTCTGAATCTGATACATTGTTAACCAAATTGCGTTTAGGATTGAGTATTGGTAAAACCACCGTTAAGATGAAGATTGCTGTTAGCAGCGCTACACGTGGACCTTAGGTGAGATCAGTAACGTGGAATTTCAACCAAAAAATTTTTTTGCCCATTATTTAGTGGTTTTGAACGTTAGATCACGTATAGAGGTTTCTAGCATCGATGGAATTTAATGTCGGCTTTGAAACGCAGTTAAATTAAGTGATGCTGTTTTATTGTGTAGCCGTCCTGAGAATCCACTACACTGGACCTAATCAAATATTGGCCACCCTTCTTTTACCACCTCTGAAACCTCAAAGTTCCACCATATCACCTCTCCCTTGAAAGTTATCGTAGACCCTGGGGACTTGATGTTTAGGTGTTCTAAGTTTGTTCACTTCTTTAAAGACTTAAATGAAAGTGGAGAGACATCAGTGTTCAGTATCCATTCAGGTTCTGGAATTAAAAAAAATAACCGTTGATTGAACTTCATACGGTCCAACTGGGGGACACAATTAAAGGTGCTCCTTCTAAATAGTACTGTGGCAGCCTAAGGAGCAGAGATGAGTGTAGATGAGCTCCCGCATTTGGACTACTTGACAGAAAATGAGCTCATGGGTATGGACACCTTCATCCATCGCATTGATTCCACGGAGGTCATTTATCAGCCACGACGCAAGAGAGCCAAGCTGGTTGGCAAGTACCTGATGGGGGACCTACTGGGAGAGGGCTCCTACGGCAAGGTCAAGGAGATGCTGGACTCGGAGACCCTGTGCAGGAGGGCAGTTAAGATTCTCAAGAAGAAGAAACTGCGGCGAATCCCGAACGGAGAGGCTAACGTCAAGAAGTAAGTATTGTGCGTGTGTTTTGCTTTCACAGGAATCCTTCTGCTGGTTGAGCGCTCAACATGATCTTAATTAGAAATTTCCTTAAACTATTTGCAATAAAAATTTTAGATTTATTTTTTGCCGACTAGGCATATTGAACGTTTTTGACTGCAATTTATTACCCATTCAAGTCAATTTAAATTGACTTTTTAAAATGGGTTTAAAATTTTTCTGAAACAATCTACAATGTAGTTAACTATGGATTAACTACATTGTTAATCTGTCTACATTGAAATGATGATAATATTCCAGAAGATGTATAATCTTCTATGTGTTCTGCTAGTAAAGGTGCTCACCTGAGTGCTGATTGGACCCAGTGATCCAGATATTGCAGATCCAACTCTGGATCATGTCGCTGCTGACATTGACTGAGTGACGGTGCACAATTGGTTGATCACGGCAATCTCCTGCTGCACCTCAGGCGCCTGCAAGTTTTCAGTGCTGCAGAGAGAGGCATGTTTCTATTCCAATTGGTGCTGATCCTCCTTGGCGGTCTGTTGAGTGACTAATGGCTCCTAGTTGCGTGAATAGTTCATCTGGCGAGTATGCGTGTGGTTACGGGATTCGTAGCAGGGAGCTGAGACACGATGGTGCCATTGCAGATTGCGATTTTGGAAAGTGTGTATATTTGTATTCAGACATTCGGCGGAAAAAAAATTATATTTGTATGAAGTATCCCTTTTGTATAAAATTTATATAAAAGGTATTACTGCTTTCATCATAACTTATGATGCTAAATCAGTTTTAATTGTAATGAGACTTCATTCCTTCAATCAGTATATTAAAATTGTCAAGATCCAGACATGTTAGAAATGTTAACCAGTGCCGTAGTTCTTTATACATTAGCTGTGACGTCTCCCGAAGCGCTTTCAAAACGATGACTGGAAAACCTCCGTTAACAAATCAATTTAGATGCGTCATTTTAAACTAAAACCAAATAAAATTGTTTCCGTTCTGCAACACAGCCTGTAGTTGGCATCGGCATGCTTGAGTGATATTGAAAGTTGATCGCATAAGGCTCTGGGATTTCAGTAGTTTTTCTATATAACTTCTTTTTGCTTTGAGGTGTTAATGCTGTGGTGAATATTCCTTCTGTTTAGGCTAGGTCAATTTCATCCATGTCAGTTATTACCTTGGTCTGTGTTTTCCAACCATACCTTCAGCATTTTGCTGGACTCCTCATTCAATTCACTTTGCTGATATGAAGTGGAATTCGTCTACTCTTTCTTTGTATTTTACGATAAGAAATAAATGTCCTTTGCTTTTCATCGTTATTGATCATTTATATAGGGGTAACTACAGGCATAATGTTTAATGCTTCCTCAGGTCTTCTCCAAATCGCCAGAATAATCGTTTTGGTAGCAGGGCAGTCACTTGTATTGTTTTGCTTTGTAATGATCTTGGCTATGATGCATGATATGAACCTGAAACGGCAGTTCAGCGCTTTTTTAATTATAGCTGCATATTAAAAGTTAGACCAACTAAACTAGATGATGAAGGTTCCTCTCCTTCAGTCGGCGCTGAACCTCTTGTACGTGCCATGTAGCCTGCATCGTGGAAAAGAGAAGGGTGGCTCGAAGGCGACTGGGATTGGAGGAGCCCAGTGACACTTCCTCACCCTCCCCACGCGCGGTGGTGCGAGTCATAGTGACGCCCTGAGACGCATTAGCACTACAGGCCATTCCAAATTGTGGGGGAGGAAATTGCAAAAAGAAAATATTTATGTATACTATTCAGGTTCTGGGTTGACTGAAAATTCAAATATCTTTACCACCTTTTTGCTACATGAAGTGCTTCCATTAGAGTAGTTTTACAGAAACTGAAGTGTGTCTTATCTTTTTTTCATCCCTTTCCAAGGGATTAGAGGGACTTCCTGAAATTTTAATCACCCAGTGCAGTTTAATTAATATACAGTTCAGTTGAGCCTGAAGCACAGAATTAAAAAAATTAAAAAAACCTGAACTGTTTCTGCTGTCACATTTTATGCTGAGAAAGTAAGGGGATTTGATTCATGAGTTTTAAATGTGAGTCGCAATGTCCTTGATTTCTTAAATTTGTTGGACTCACTCCACATTTTGAGTCCTTCAAACTGTTTTGAGAACACATTTCATGCTTTGAGAAGCTGGTAATGCTATTGAGATCCCTGTAACTTTCAAGTGCTGTGACAATTGGTCTCCATTATAGCTTCTCCATATGACCATTTGACCATCAATGGACTTAATGCAAGCATACCTTATCTGGGCAACTGTTCTTTTACAGGTCCCCGTGAAAATCTTGCTTGGATTTGCATACCTTCTCTGGATGACGCACAATGCCACTATCTTATTTATGTGCTGGAGAATTAACTGTCAGTGTTTGTGCAATGATAATTATTAGTCATTTGTCTTGAGTTGTGGAAGATGAGTCCTCACAGATGCAAAATGGTGGCTAATCTACATGTAAACTTGAGTCTAAATGAATTATAATGAGGCATAAACCTCATCTTTACTCTAACTTAAGGAATGCATGTTGTTTTTAGTTCGTCTACTGTTAAACCATGTCTTAAGGCTGATGGTCTATTTATGTTAATGGGCATGGACACAATTGCTGTGTTTGCTTATACCAGTCTTTAGTTATGAGTCTACTGTTGTAAATGGTAGAATTTCATATGCGTTGCTGTAGATTCATTATTAGGTTTGACAGGTACTACCTTGGTAAAATCCTTATATGCAGAGTTTAAGCCATTAGTCCTGCCTGCCCTTGTTGCTTTCAGATGTTCATTTTGTCAATAAGGATGTTTTACAGTGGCCCGATTGGCTGTCAATGTGAAACGGCTAATTATAGCTTTTTATTCCTGGATTCCCATTGAAGTGAATTAGCCTGGTACGTAAACCGTGTGAGGATTTATACACTGATGAATACATTTTGGAAACATTATCTGGATTGCTGTTATTACTAATTGAAGTGCATGGCTGTGTCACATTTCAATCTTCTTGTGCTGCTTTTCATGCTAATATAATGGTCTGTCGGGGGGGCAGCAGCCCAGAAAGTACCAGGTAACTAAACATGTCTTCAGTGGTTCAGTGAATCATATCAAAATATATGGATTGGCTTAGAGTATCTTAAAAATTAATTTAAAAAGGGGTGGAAATGCAGTTTAAACTATTTCAATTATAGTGTTAAAACATTTAAATGTAAATGAGTTGATATTTAGGGAGAAACTAAAATTTCGATGCCACTTTTAGTGGTGGTGTGCTGTGGAATTTGGTGCACCCCTCTGGTACCGGCTCAGTAATGTCTTCACCTCTGATTCTTCGCACCTGAACTTCTTACAAAACATTTTGCAGCCGACTACCAAGCCTACCAGGCTTACCTGAAAAAAGTAAACGACAAAAAAAAAACTACATTGCCAAACGTTGTGACGTTGAGCAACGTCCAGATCTGAAAAGGATAAACATTTTAATCATCTCTGAGAATCCTCGTGTATTTTAGCTGCATGTTAAACAGTTCAAATAGTTGGCATACAGTCCAGTTTTCACTCAAGTTTTAAGAAAGCCTTGAAAATGTGTTGGAAATTAAATTTACATCCTCAGTGGCTCCTCCAGTTGCCATTTTACATTTGCTGTAAGCATATGATATCAATTTTTGGGGGGGTGGGGGGGACGGTAGCTTATCTGTTGTAAATAGCTAATGTTGTTACTCATGTGCTGCCAGTGTAGGGTAACGTAACCGCAATCTATATATAACACGTACAAGTTACTTCACAAAGAAGGTGCAGACTCCTAGTGCTGCAATCCCACCTACTTCAAATTAAATTCTGATTGGATTATTTACTGTCACTCTGCCAGTATAGTAGATGTAGCCAGTTAACTTCTCTTTGATAAGGCCATTGAACGTTTTAAAAACGTGTAACGCCTTTAAAAAGTTAAAAAGCAATGTTATGAAATAATTTCAGGCATTACTTCTCAAGATCTCCATCTGCAAAAACTGAGTGCCCTTACTGCTCTGGAAAAGTATTGAACAAACATCGCAAATAAAGAGCAAGTTGGCATGTTGTAGTTTTTTCTGAATGCCCAGACGATCTCTATAGGTTTGATAAGCTATATGATAGACACCAGTATCAACCGGAAGGCTGTTGCTAAGGTTATGAACCACGGTAGTAAACAAGTAAGACCACATTTGTAAGCTTGCTCTGGTTTTAGTCCCGCATCACTGAAAGAAATTAGGATGAGTTTAAAGACCGCACCTTAAATATATTGACAGTGAAACATGTACTTGTGTAATTGTATAACAAGGAAGTGCGTAGTGGAAATGGTGATGTTGGAGACCTATGCCAAAGCAGATGAATTGTCCTTCAGGGACAGTTGTAGAAGTTCCAGTGCACTGGTCATATTGCTGATACCTCGAACGGTACATAATTTTTTGAGAAATTGAGTGCCATTAGGAAATGGCTGGTGTTTGTTGGGTGATATTGGCTGTAGTATTTCAGTTTTTCTAAACCACATCTTGCTCTTATTACATAAAGAATCGTTTCCATTTTCCTGCGGTCTTGATGTTCTTTAATGCAATAGAAAACTCCTTTTGTGTTTTCCTGTTACTATTTGTTTGGTTCTTGATCTCTAAGGAATATATTATGTGGTCGTCGACATAGTCTTGTAACGAGGAAAGCAGAAATGGAGAACTGCAGGAAGGTAAAGAGAACGAAAAAATGCTAAATTTATTTAATTCTAGTGGTGATTAAACTGCCCTGAACGCATGAAGGCGGCCAATTGTTAACACATGGAGGGAGACTGTTGCCCTCAGAGAATGTTGGACTCGTTAGACTGCAGAGTGCCACAAAGGGCCAGGAATGCTTGGATGGTTGTGTTTGTTTGTTTGTTTATTTATTTATTTATAATACAAAGCACAGTTTAGCAGCTAGTAGTCTGCTTTGGACACACCACAGACTGCATCTGACGCCCATCACAAACGGAGCCGTTACCCAGCTCACTGGTGTAAATATTTTACCAGAAAAATCCATTAACCAGAAATCCATCCTCTTTAGTATTAAAATAAATAAAACTAACACCAATATACTTGCTCAAAGCCAGTTGGAGAACAGGCCAGGAAATGTGTTGACTGAATCATTTGAACACTATAACTGTGATGCGACACACAAGCTGTGTATCAGCAGAGAGGATTCATCCCGCAGATTGTGGTTCTGCTCTCATTGCTATGTAGATTAGTCTTTTTGTTTTTTGGGAAAGGTCTGTCGGTAACTCTGCTATATTGATTTAGTTTGAGTCATCAGTCAAGCTTTAGGTCCAGCGTGTTTTGTGAGATTTTTAATCTGATGAATAATTGCTGATCTCTTTAAGACGGCCAACCCCCAATGATCGCCCCGTGTCACGTCCTAAATAACATGAGATGGAAATGTGCTCCTTAGTCCTGTTGTGTAATGCTTAACTCCTTTTGTGGCCTACGTCATTAAAAAACCCTGTTTTGTTCTTGTTAGATAATCTGTTATTTGTACTGGGTATTGGGTCACATTTTTGCTTTAGTTTTACATGCAAATAATTCTCCATTAGATATTCGGTCTGTGGTGTGTAGACAAGACATGGATCGGCTGATGACATAATGAAAAGCTTCCCCATAGCGTTGTTTGTTTTTGGGTCTGTGGTTTGAAGCTAATCTGCACATCACGTTAGTCTCATCTGTTCCCACTTGCTTGCCTGGCTATGCCTCGGAACAAGTGACTCGCTCTGAGCTGCAGGGGGAATCCATTAAATCTCTGCGTCCGAGTACATTTTCTCTTCGTCAACGTGCCCTGCTGAAGCTGCCAGGGCTCAATCACTCAGGGTGATTGTCCGACTATCGATGCATTGTATGGATGCGATTTGCTTCTTCATTCGTTAGTAAATGAAGAGGCCATGAGAATGCTGTATTTAACCTTAATGTTCCTGCGCCAGGGATTTGATGGGTGTGTTGTTCCCCAATCCTGTTTTGTTGCCGCAATTTCTTTGAAGTTTACCCCCCGGTGTGGAGTCCCCCCCCCCCCCCCCCAAATTGTCTTTGACTGCATGGGAGGGTAGAGGCTTGACCTCAAAGCCAGGATGAGTCAGTTTTGCTGATGGCAAGGACTCTAAATACCCTTTCAAAAAAAGGAGGTGAAAAGGCTTCAGAAAGTATAACATCATACAGCAGCATCCCCATTGAAAGGCCGGGGCTGTTGGGGCGGCAATGGGGCCGCCTTGCAGCCGAACGGGAACAGCAGCGGGGAGGGACGGGATCTGGGGAAACGCAGCATCTTCACCAGCCCTGTCATCAGTTGGTATTTATTGTGCGGCGCATTGCAGGCGGCATCCTTGGGCTCTTTTCACTCTGCCCGACACGCCCTGTCAGCGTAGCAAGGCCTTTTTCAGCTCCATAAATGAGGCCGGCTACGAAGCGGGCCGGAGAGCTGGACCTGGCTGAATCTCTCTCTCTCTCTCTATCTCGGTGTGATAACCATGCTGCGTCCTTATTCACTGTGGTGCCCAGGGGGAAATGAAGTGCACAAATAGACTGTACATGCGAGCACACATCCGAGATTAGCGCGCAGCCACAGCTTGTGGCGCCATCTGCTGGATGTCTGGTCTCTTACGGTGTGTCTTTTTGTTCTTTTCACAGAGAAATCCAGCTGCTGAGACGACTTCGACACAAAAATGTGATCCAGTTGGTAGATGTGTTGTACAACGAGGAGAAACAGAAAATATATCCTTTTGAGAAGTGTCTTTACAAATGGCTTGCATGATCACTTTGTCCCTGTGTGTGTGTGTGTGTGTGTGTCCTCTGACTTCAATGCTAACAGGAGAGGGAGACGCTTAATGGTGCTAATTATGTGCCCAGCTTTCTAGGTTATTATAAAGATTTGTCTGAGCTCTTAGAGCATGGATTACATAGCCTCTGATACTACAGACTTTGACTAAGCAAATTATGTGTTGAATATAAATATGTAACTAACACAACAGCGACCCATTTTAATAGCAGATGTTTGAAATGGAATATAAATGTGATTTGAATAAAATTTGAGTTATTAATGTCTATAGGGGCTTCAATGTAAACCAAAGTCCAGGTGCGTTTAGTTCTACCTCCACAGTGGCTCTCATTAGACCTTTGGGTGAGTAAGAATCCCAAGCAGAGGGGCTGCAGACTGACCCCTTGATGCACAGCAGTGCTGAGCCCTTTATCTCCTCCCACCTGATAGGCTAGCCATGCTTATTCTGTGGAGCGGAGATGTGTAAATGAATTATCCCAGGATCCTATACTTTTAATTTACCCCTCGAATCCCGGCAACTTTACTTTATTTGAACTTTTTATCTGTTAAAATATTCCAGTTTAGATTGAAAGCATTCATGTTTTCCTCAACTGAACAGCATTACGTATTCCAGTTTTATTCGGTCGAGCTATTGAGAATTTGTTATCTAAAGTTACACCTCCACTTATCTAACAACTGTAAATGTGATGTAATTGTGGCATGTTTCACTGTGACTGCAATGTTGAAAATAGTGTCTTGCGCTTCACTGTTTGGCTGAGTAAGACCTCAGCTGAAATATTGTCTTATTAATGTTTAAAATAAAGTTTTATGGGAGGCACTGAATCATGAGCAGTGACGCCAGCTGTGGTCTTCTGCCTCAATTTGGTGTCTCCTGCAGACATTGTTGCCTCCTTAGCCGTCGTCTGATTAACCAAGATTGGCCATCTTTTCTGCTTGTATTATTGTAGCCGGCAGTGCTTTGGTTCTGCAGTGCTGAACGTGCCTAACCCAGAGCTTTAAAAATAAAAAAACCCCATCTGGCACGTAATTTAGCCACTCTGATAAATGTAAACCGATTGCCGTGTTCGACTGTAAAGTTACTCCTTTGGCCACTTTGGCACGTCTCGCTCTCTGAGCGTTTTAACGCTGCGCCATTCTTCCGGCCGGCTTACTGCCGGAGCGGCTCGCTAAAATCCGCAGAGAGAGGAGAGGCCCTTGATAAGCCAGGCTCGGCGTTTATTCCTCTCCACGCTCTCTCTCTGCTTGGCTTTCTGGTCAGGCAGTTCCTTGGTGAGGGGGTTTAATCTCCAGCAGCCGCTCGTCCTCTGGGCTCCCCCCCCCCCCCCCAGTCCTGCCTCACGAGGCGCGCGCTGACGCAGCACTGACTGCGGAGCTCCCTCTCTGTCGTAGTGCTGTCGATTATGGGAACATGTTTGTTTTTCTGATGCGCTTGGGGATCTCTCTGTAAGCCAACCCCGGTCTTTTCTGTTAGCGCTTGGTTCTGCGTTCACATTGGTAGTGGAATCACATGCAGGCTTTTAATTTATTTATGTTTCAGTGTAGGATGATCGTTATTCATATTATTTTGACTTGCATTGATTATGTGCCAAGACATTTGGATCCATTTTATTACCCCTCTCCGACATATTGATAAATGGTGTTCGCGGTACTAAAATTGACCGCTGAAAGGAGCACATTAGCGTGAGTGGGCCATTCATAGCCTCTGTCATAGGTTTTCACAGTATTCCTGGACTCCCTAAACGACGTTCCCACCTTTCTCAGGTTACTCGGGGCTGTACGGCATGTTCAGAAATGGCTGTATGCGTTCCACTCCATCCTTATTTGTGGCTCCCTCCTGTATATTTTTTCCCCTGACTTTGCCCTTACGTATATGGTGATGGAGTACTGTGTTTGTGGGATGCAGGAGATGCTGGACAGTGTCCCAGAGAAAAGGTTTCCTGTGTTCCAAGCTCACGGGTATGTATTGCGAACGGCCCTGATATTGGGAGAAACCTCTGCAGCCTGAATGCTGAGCGTAAAACCTTTAACGTGAAACCGCTGTAGACCTTCATAGGTGTTGATATTTTCATTGTTTTCGATATTTCTTCTCGCACGTCGTTTGCCGGGTTAATGATAAAAATCTTCCTCTCAACCAGGTATTTTTGCCAGCTAATAGATGGCCTTGAATATTTGCACAGCCAGGGAATTGTTCACAAAGACATTAAACCAGGGAATCTGCTGCTGACGACGAATGGTGCACTGAAAATCTCTGATCTGGGTGTAGCAGAGGTAAGGAAGACCTGCTCTCCGCTTGCGCTCCCTGGGGCCCAGGGTACTGCGTCCGGTGTGAGGCACGTAGCTGACATGGAGCCGTTTGTGTTGGACAGGAAGGGCAGTGTTTGGAATTGCCTCTTGTATACAAAGCCACACACATTGTTTGATTAGTGCCATTTGTGATGTTTTTGAAGAAATCCATGAGCCCGCATTTAAAAATGTGCAATAGTGTTTTAAAATGTAATTGAAGTGTATTTAAGTGCAATTGGTTTTTACTAAGCGAGAAGGTTAATTATGAGGTAATGTAAATGTTATGTGTGGAATGTCACACAGATGCACAGAGCTGTTTTCACCCTCTCTGCCAGGCTTTGCACCCGTTCGCCGAGGATGACACGTGTAGGACGAGTCAGGGTTCCCCAGCCTTTCAGCCACCCGAGATTGCCAATGGCCTGGACACGTTTTCCGGGTTCAAAGTTGACATCTGGTCCGCGGGAGTAACATTGTAAGCGTCTGCATACAAAGAAATCTGCTTACACACGCACACTCAAAAACTGTATAAACCAAGTTGGTTAGTTTAGTTAGTAATCTTTTTCTTATATAATGACTTAATTGTGTCCCTTCAGTGATTTTTATCCCTGTACATGTGTATAATTTTCCAATGCTGTGGTTAATATATAGTAGAGGTAATCATATCTGTGTTTTCAGTCAGATTGAATGTCTTTACTTTTCCTCTGGCAGATATAACATCACGACCAGTCTATATCCCTTCGAAGGGGACAACATCTATAAGCTTTTTGAGAACATAGGTAAAGGAGACTACAGTGTTCCAGAGGAGTGTGGCCCTCTACTATCAGACCTTCTAAGAGGTAAGACGGATGAATATGATGATGATCTAATTCAAGAGGGAAAATATGACCTGTTTTTGAAATGACAACCTTGACATGATTAACTCCAGAAGTTTAATAATCCTGAATTCTGTAAATTATGATGGATTGATTGAGAACACTGAAAGTTTGGCAGATGTTAGTAGTGTACAAACCTGGCAGCTTCAATTGCACACACAGAATGCAGTTTATGGTAAACAAGATTTCTTGGTGTCTGAAATTAACGTATTGTGTAATTCATCCCAAAAAGGTCTATATAGTCAGATCATTGATCAGTGACGCTTGTTTCTCTCTGCAGTGAGTATGCATTAGAGATCTGTAGAACAGATGTTTTCTCTTATGGCTGAAGACAAATGCATCATTGACCTCGGAGTTACTGTTGTGGGGCATCGTATGAAATTAGTCAACAGCGTTTTTGCTCATCTTGAGCAGTAGAGGGCGCTGTGAGATTATTGCTTGCGTATCATTCCACAGTACAATAAAAACAGGATCAGTGATTTGATGTTTATTTTATGTAATGGCACTTCTTAGCAGTGATGGACCATTCATAAATGTATTGAATGACTTTAGTGAAAAGTTTTCAGACATTATATAATACAACCTGTCAGTATCGTTGCCTTGTCCTAAAAAATAAAGTATTTTATCTGACCAAAACAGCTGCTGCAATTCTAGATAGCAGTGTTCCTTGCCTCTAAATGTCAATGCATTACCGCAGTACACTCCGTGCTCTATAAAAGCGATTTTTATATTTGATTATCAGAGCTCAGCGGCTATGCTGAACTGTCTGTAAGAGGATAAGACTTTCTAAATGTTGTTAATGTAAAATCTATTTGCAATGGGCATCATTTATATTATATTTATATGTATCAGGGTTAAAAAAAAAAAACATCAGATCTAAATCTGTACTCAAGTATTTCAGAAACTTTCCCGCATGGACTTTTATTCTGCAGCCTTCTTTGTGATTTCTTTACCCAGTGTCTGATTTCTGCAGCTTTTTTTTTTTTTCTCACACTTGATTAAGAGGCACAATTCTCATCATTGTAATCACCACCATCTCAGCCTCCACTGGCACAGACACACAGCTGTGTGGTGACGCAATGCCTGTGAGCCACACTTTAATTAGAAAGTCTGAAATGGTACCCTTGTGCCATGTGAGTTCTCTCTCGTGTTGCCCCGTTTCCTAACGGCCTTTTGTTCGGGCTGAAAATGACCCATTTCCCGTCTGAGTCTCTGGCTGTCTTAACGTGTGCAAGCGCCCCGCACGAGACTGACTGATTACAGAATCCATTTTGCACCTCTGATGTAGTCGCAGTTCCATTCCGAATGTAACACATTCCTCTGTTGGAGATGGTTATTGCGGGTCAATGGAGGGTAAAGTTCCAAATGCCTAAGTGATTTAAGAAGCCTGTAGTCGGAAAACTGGTGACAGTGGACCCAATTCCACATGTTAAGCTCCTTTATAGTGCAGTCCAAGATGTCCGGACTAATTACGAACGGCCATCTGGAAGTTGTGAGCTGGCCACTCGGAACAGAAAAGTGGCACTGTTGAAATGTGGATACTCATAGTTGATAAAAGGTATACATGAGGCGCCACTGAGCTGTGGGAGCCGAATCACAGCACTTGCCTCCTTCGTTAACATGTCTAACTTTATTATTATTATTGGTTTGATTATTATTTGTTGTTCATTTTAGGAATGCTTGAATACGATCCTATAAAGAGGTTCTCAATACAGCACATCAGACAGCACAAGTAAGTCATTTCATGTTTTCTTCTTTTTTTTTCCCCTGATGGAGCTATTCTGTCAGCACATTGACCTCAATTTTTTTTGTTGGATGTCTGTTCCGTTTTTGTATTATGAAAATGTCAGTTCTGTTTTCGTATGAAGACAAGCACACATCTTGTGTATCGATATTGGTTTACAATGGAAAGTGAAACGCAAGGTGTTAAATCAGCTTGCCATGCAAGGATTCCTGCCATACCTGTAATTAGATTGCTGGCTAATCTTTTACTTTGATTTCATCTTCATCTTAGATGAAGCTATGGGATTATATTAATTTTGTTAATGGGGAAAAAAACAATCAATAAAGCTTAACGGGTATTTCTCCCCCCGCCGTCCTCCATTGTCATGTTGGCCTTTAAATGTGATGTATTTCATTACATTTTCTTGCATTCAATTGTGGGGGGGTGGCGAACTGAGTGGCTTTGTCAGTGTAGGACTGATCTGGGTGCTCATCAAAGCTTTAATATAGAAAAGTTTGACTGTGCTAACCCAAGGTTTCAAAAATAAAACGCACATCAAGAACACCGATTCTTCTGCCTGGTTTCACACTTAAACAGCGCTTACTCTTTTTTTTTTTTTTTCTCTCTCTCCTCGTATTCAGTCTACATAAATGGAACAGTTAAGTCATTTTGCAGGCACGTTTCTACACTATACACGTCTGCTTTTGAAATCTCCAATTCAAAACAAATTCAGTTTTTTACATTTTTAATAGACAAATTCCATTTAGTCTTAGCATTTAAAAATTGGATGTGGGATTTTGATAGTTTCTCACTTAAGTACTGACTCGGGTCTAATACATACTCTTGATAAATAACAGAATAGTTTAGTTTAGCAGTAAATATGCAATATATTTATAAAAATATATAAATATCCAAGGAATATGTTAAGTGTTTGTGTACACCACAAAGAAATTGTTCTGACTACAAAATCAATATTTGTAGCCTTGTCACAATCCTTTTGTCACACAAAATGTCCTCCACTACAGACAAAAATGCGTACGATTCTGTTGGCAGAAGAGGGCTCATTTTAGACA
>JAOVYW010000038.1:3378638-3393043 GCA_025775045.1 Hiodon tergisus | reverse complement strand
AATAGTTTTTGCTTGGACTGAAAGGGGAAAGAAATGGTGATTTAGTGTATGGGTTTTTAGTGTGAAGGTTTAGGATGGAGTGGTGGCAGGGATGTCCTCGGCATTCACCTGATCCAGAAATGAGTACACGTTCTGTATCTGTTCAACCTCTAAGTTGTATGTATCCGTACTCGGAACGGGCGTGGCTTAAACCGGATGTGGGCGGGGCATAACATGAATTCAGTATTTTAAACTTGACAGGGATATGGGTTGATCAGAATTTGCTATATTGTTTTAGAAAACCATTTACAGAACAGCCTGAGAATTGAGCTTCAGATAAATGTTTTTGATAACAAGAGTAAGTACTATTTACAGAACAAGTTTTTTTTTAATAAACTTGAACGAATAAACATCAATGAACACAACACATGCCGTATTAAGTAAAATGCATGAACTAGAGTTTCCATACGCAACATAACTTGTTATAACAGTTTGCTTGTGTGTGTGATCACGGGGCTTTTTTTCTTCTTCTTTTTACTAGCTAACGTTTTTTTAAAATTATTTCTACGCAAAGTAAAACACAATGTTGATTATGTGGTGTGTGTGTGTGTGTGGTTTCTCCTGTCCCACCGAAGGCACCGAGGGCGATGTGTAAGAATGCTAGGATGTCAATGATGCTAGTAGAGTGTGTGTCTGAGATCGCTAAATGTTACAAGTACAAGGACATACAAGTACGTGCTTGCGTATATCACGTATTCGCTCGCTAGCTAACTGGCTAGTAGTTAGCCCCACTGTAGCAAGCAAGAACAAGCCAGAAGCTATAACTGTTCGTTTGTAATCAGTAATATGTGCTTATGTGTGAATGTCCAGTAAATGTGTGTTTAGCTAGCTAGGGTGAGAATAATATTATCAGTGTTTTGCCGAATCTGAGAATTGCTAACTTTTTTTAAAATGAGAATATATGATGATAAACAATAGATCCCTGTGGACAGAGTGGCTGGCTGTGACGACCTAGTCCTAGTACGGATATTGACACATTTTACTCAGACGATACTCGCGCTCGTAAAATGTACATTATCCGTACCGGATACTCGTCTCATCCCTGGTAACGATGTGACCTTTTAATCTCTAATGGGGCAAATGCAGGATTGCACTAAAAGTATTTTCTGGAATTTCATAAAATGCAAATGGAAATAAGTGTGACTTCTAATTGCTTGGTGACTCGTCCCATTAACCTTGACCAATTTTTCCAAACTGTAGGTTAAGGGGTTCAACATACGTCATTGAGCTGCATAAAATTGCTAGATTTTTTTTTACCTCCTTCCTTTAGCCGTCGAGAGAGCTCTTTTGCAGCCTTTTAACACCCTTGACTACATGGGTAGTAACGTTTCTGGCTGAATGTGCGCTGCCGTTTCCGTGGTAACGAATGACTGAAGCGTATCCGTGTGCTGGCGTAGTGTGCGAGCTCTCGGCAGATGTGAGCGAGCAGGGAGGGGGTAATCGCACTTCTGTAGTCTCTCGCCACGGGATGTCATTTGGTTTCGGTTGAGGGTGCCGACAATATAAACAAGTGTATTTAGTATTATTGTCCCCTAATCACACCTGCACTCAAAGCTCTTCTTCCAATAATCGGCTGTTTTACAACAAACTGCACTATTAACACTTAATGCTGATAAGAACACTTGTTGGCTTGCACAGATCTATAAAGGCCCGTTGCATTTGCAGTAAGGCCATTTTCTGTGGATTCTTCATGCTTTTCAGCTGCCAGTAAAAACATCCATTATGTTAAAGAGCCTGGAGTAACTCTCCCTGATGGCGGTAATGGGTTTAGATGGGGTTACATTTGCGTGTTTGTAATGATGCAGCCATCTTGTGACTGTGTACACTTAGCCATGAAATATTACAAGCAGAATAGTTTAGCCAGGAAGAGAATATAAAAAAATGTTTTTGACACATCCCTTTAGTTGCACCTAAATTTGAAATTACAAGGTTTTGCGGTTAGGACAATTTAACTCAAACTATCCTGTTAGCCTTGTGCCATGCTGAAGATGCTGGGGTGAGACAACCAGTTTAAGATAATAAACCATCTGTAGACATTTATTCAAGAATGAGAAGCCATACCATTTAAATAAACTGCAGGATTGTTAATGCAAATAGGATTTATATTTGTAAATGGACATGTGGAATATGTGCATTTTCTTTACTCTATTCAGGGTGGCTAGGACATTTTAGAGAGAGACTTATACATCCTTACATAAAGCTTGATTATTATCAAAGCGAGTTTAAATGCCTTGTTTAAACACGATGAACATGAATATCATCCTGCAAGCTTTTAGTCACATTTAGTTTACCATTTTTTTAAGCCAAAATTCAGATATTATGAGTGTGGATATTGTTTAATAGCTTATGTTGCACTTAACCTCCAGATTTTTCCTCATACTAAATTTTTATAACATTTTCTTTAGCAGTTGGTTGAATGTGGAAAAAGGTCAGCATTCACAGTCTGTTTTGATCTTTGATCCACCTTGAATGAGACCTTTTATAGGTTGGAGTTCTCAATCAGATTAGCTGCAGATGTGAAACCCTGGCATTGTGCCAGGCAATGGCATTCCTACCAAAACCCTGCAAAAATGTCATGTTATCCTAACGTTATTGCGACGTTATGTTGCGTGTTAGCTGTTGTAGCAGAGATGGCGCCGCCTTAATAAGGAATCCAGCGTTTTGTGCATTAAGGAAATGGCTCAAAAGCACTAGGCAGCTGGGCAACATTTGTGTTAAATGGTGCTCAGTGGAGTAAGGCTGGTCCCACGCTCATTATCTTCAGTGAGCAGCTTATGTGACAGGATTGTGGCGTCTCCTCCTGTGAGCAGGAGTTGAGCTGCCTTACACCCACACAGGACTGAGAGGAGGTGCTGCATCCTGTGAGCAGGAGCGAGGCTTTGTCTTTCAGCGCAATTAAGGGAGAGGAGAGAGTCGGTGCCATGGGTCCAAGAGGCCAGGATGTGGCACCTCCTCTCTGCCCTGTGTAGGTGGAATGCAGCTCTACTCCTGTTCACAGGATTAGGTGCCGCAGTTCTGCCCTGTGAACTGCTCACTGGATATAATGATCGTGGAATCACGTATACGATCCACGGGTAACGCTGAAAAACGGTGCACTCAGAGCACCCACTCATATTTAACCTTTGTTAATACATTCTGAAAAAGGAATGTATTCCATCTTGTGGCGTGAGACTAAGCATTTTTACATGTGGAATGGCTTGCTCAGCATTGGAGATACCGTACAGCTGTCATCCATTTTAGACAACCTGCTATCTAGACTAGTCATTATGACTAGTATATGAACCATCACTAATGGGTTATATTCCTTAAAGAATCCCCAGAATTCTGAGCAGTAAGCCATATCATGGCATATAGTTTATATAGCGTATGATTTAAATGTATACATTTTTTTACTAAGTCCATTGTTTTACCTGTCTCCTAGCTTTGTGAGAGAAAGTTAGTGATGTGCGTGTGCAGCTTTGTGCTGTGGAAGCTGCTCTTTCCCACGTTGGCCTATTCCCCTTATTTGTTCAAATGAGTTTCCTGTTCGGCTTGGTCTTTTCGCTACGTCGTTCGTTTTCTGTCGTATTTTTTTTTTTTCCCAGCAGGAAGCGCAGATTTTGGTCTCACTGCTGCGTCACTGACGACGCAGGAGCTAGCATTCGCTGTGAGCTAATGAGCAGGGATGTGTCACAGCGTGGACTACAGCTTGTTTATTTTCATAAGCCGTCTGGCTTTGGCTCCCACCCCCTTTAGATCATGCCAAAGATCTCACAAGTTCTCCATTTCACGTCAGCACCGTCATCCCAGGTTCTGCTTTGGGTTGCCAGCGCACCATATGGCTGCACCGGCAACCCGAAGTGACTTGAGAGACGCCATGCATTACTGTGGTGAGGCCCCGAAGCGGTTCTCAGACACCGTGTATTACTGTGGCGAGGCCCCGAAGCGGTTCTTAGACGCATTCTTATGCACCCTTAATTAGGCTAGCAAGGTATTATCTGTTATATCAGCCGAACCAGGGTCTGATGCACCTAGACCTATTGCTTACATCAGTTGGAAACTTCTGCATTTAGCTATTAAGTGACTGCGGAACACTGTCCCATATTACCCAATTTAGATGGAAATTTTTATACTGACCACAAGCCTTGGTCCTGGCTTAGCCAAATGCACGATACTAATGCAAGGATTACCAGGTGTTTTTTTAGCTATACAGCCAATTGATTTTGAGGTATTGTACAGGGCCGGACTTGCATGGCTGACTTGCTCTCAAGGACACCAGAAGGGGCATCTGCAGGACATGTCAAGACTGACTCTGTGCCAGCGGGGAAGCCCATTGCAAAAATGGATTGTCTGATCTTTCACCAGTTTATTTCTTTTACTTGCACCTGCCAATTAAAGTTCGGTAAAAAATTTTATTCCACCGCTTAATGCTTTGGGCTTGTCTACCAATTTGTCAGTTCTGTCATGTGTCAGGAAGAGGCACGGCAACAACTATTGGGTAATTCTGAGGCTGAACGACTGATCTAGGTGGAAATGTAGGGAAAACGGTTTTACTCCCTACATTAAAAAAAATGTATTCATTATTTTAATTGGCCGTCCTTTGCTATGTTTTAGTTTTTAAATATTTTGTCTTTGGTTAAAGGTTAATAACAAAATGTTAAGTTTCTTAATAAATGGTAGACTGGTACAAGCCTGGGCGTGGCCACTGGTACTTAAGTCCTGTGTAGTGCCACCTCCGGAGCTGGAGTTTAATTGCTTGATTGCTGACTGCTGGTTTGGTTTAGTGAGACAGAGAAGAAGGCAATCACACTAATTTGTAACCGGGCCAAAAGAGTTTTTGTTGTGTAGTGTGAAACGTGCACATTTGCACTGGTTTCTGGGGACGTCTGCACCAAGCGTGTAAATCAATCGGGCGAACTGACCCACTGAGACTTGTCCAATACACCTGCTGCTGGCTTTACAGGAACGTTAGGTTATCATAACTGTGGTTGCCTGAAATAGAAATATTAGACATTTCTCTTTCCGGTCGCTGCTTTGCCGCAGTGGCTCAGAACTAAAAATAGGCAGAACTAGGAACAAGAATGGCCGCTGCATTTTATGAGGTTGAGGTCACATGACTCCAATCACTCTTGTGTAATTTGGCATAATTCCTTGTGTAAACTGCTCAGAGGATCTTGAAGGAATATAACCCATTATTGAAGGTTAATATAGCTTTTTGCATAGAACTAAATTAGTGCTCTAAGGAAATAAAAGGGCAAGCTCGTTTCACCTTAGTGTGAGATATCTGAGACTGCCACAATATGGAAAACATAATGGTCTTTCATTGATAGGTTGTGATTTCCTTTTTAAAGATTAACAACCCTAATTCTGAGTTGACAGACAATACCTACTGTCCGTCTTCAACTTAATGCTCTTTTTTACTTAAGAAATGTATCTGAAACTAGTAAAATATGAATTATACAAAGTTTATACATCTTTACTTGAGTTATGAGTCTATTAAAGTATTCATTAAAAACTTTTTTTTTTAATTCGCCCACTCCTCAAAACGACTTAATTCTGTCAGGGTGACACTGACGCTACACTCTAATTGGACACAAACCAGGAGTCAGAAACTTCAACACATACACACTACCACACCCACACATGCTGGACAACCCCCGCTCACTCGTGTGCGCGCGCGCGCACACACACACACGTGTGCTGTGCGGCAGCCATATTGTGAGAACACTGGATCGGCATGCTAAGTTTATTATCTCCCATTTTTCATCATGATAATTACTCCTGTACGCCTTGCGAAACTCGTTTGCAATTAAAATGGTTTTGTCAGGGAGCTAAACAAATGACAGAACTGGCATTGCTATTAAAGCCATGTGACTGGTATCTTGCGTTGACATAGCAACTTAACATGGTCTCTCATCAGCTTCAGACTCTGTAGCTTTTGACACAAGGTTGGAAAGATTTCCTTTTCGGGTCTCCTGTATTTTATAAATGCCGTAATCATGCAAGGCAAAGCAAACCTAAATGTGAGTTTTATAACCTTGGCCTGGCTTTTTGTGGAAGGTTGGTTAGGTTTGATCAAATTTATTGGAGAAAACTGCTGTTAAGTCTTCTCCGCTACTGTTGACTAGAGGCGCTCAGAAATGTAATCTTTAAAAAAATTCTGGAAACCATGAACAAAAGGTTTTTGTCCGTGTGACAACAGTGGCTTTGACCAGCTTTAAACTTTCGTTGTGTGCTGTTGTCCTGTCCAGCTGGGTGCGCAAAAAACACCCCCCTTCCGAGCCACCGGTTCCCATCCCACCCAGCTCGGACACCAGGGACCAGTGGCGCAGCATGACGGTGGTGCCTTACCTTGAGGACCTGCATGGATACGCTGAGGAAGATGAGGATGATGAGCTTTTTGACGGAGAGGATGAAATAATTTACACTCAGGATTTCACGGTGCCAGGTGAGGTCGTGTCCTGTTCCAGCTCAGTGATGTGGGAAGCATTTCGAGTATATTTACGCGTTTCAGGGGGTTATGGGTAATGGGGAAAAAATTTATTAAATGCATATTCAGATTACTTAGTAGTGTTATAGTGAACATTTTTTGTTGGCTCCTATCTGGAGATTCCCCTAGGAATAAACCGGCCAAGAGTCATATTTTTGGTTTGGAGGTTGCTAAAAAGTAGTGTAACGGTAAATAAAAATGAGTGTTTCAGTCAACCCTAATCTTCAGTGGAGTAACTATTCATTAGTCATTAGGGCATGCACATTTCTGGGAGTATCGTTTTTATGATGACTACGGCACTCGTTATAAATTAGGCAATTCTGTCCCTTATTAATGGGGCCATATGGATGAAGCAAGCCAATACCCCAATGGCCGACTGTTTTATCTCGCTTCAAATGAAAGGCAAATTTTATGGAATATTTACAGATGGAAGACAGACAGGTTTTTGTCACCACTCAAGACCAAGTATAGAATCAAAAACCGGAAAAAAGACTCGCGTTCTAGAAGAATATATCCTTTGTTTCGTTATGCGACTTATAACAAGAAAGTGTGCTGACGGTACCTTGTGTACATTTTGTATCAGCAAGTGAGCTCTAGGCACCGGTGCGTGTTTTTTGTTTTGATTTTGGAACAGAAAGTGATCAGTCTGTTCCTTGTGTACGTTTTGTTTTAATGTGCTATGGTGGTACAAATGTGTGTTTTGCATCAAAGTGTGCTGTCCGTACCTTGTGTACGTTTTGTCTGTGTGCTGCAGTGAAACAGATGTATGTTTTGAATCAGAAAGCCTGCTGCAGTTAATGAGTGCATTTTTCTGCTGGTGAAAGAATCATTAATGTAACGACTTTCTCTCCGCCTTTTACTGATGCCTGCAATTTCTCATCTACTGTGTTTTCAGGTCTGGAGGTAATTCAGCAGAGAGAGACACAGTGGAAGTGTAGTTCAATCGCTAAGAAACGGAGGGGAGGAGTAACTAGCCGACTTCCATGAATCGAGAGAATTGTAAAATGCTTTTCATTCCTGTGTTAAAAAGAGAGCCTGTTCATTCGAATCAAACAAGATGTAGCAACTACTACTCCTCTCCAGTGCAGGTTATGGTTTTTGTATAAACGACAGAATTGGGAAATGTACAGGCTGAAATTGAGAAGGGTTGATCAGCTGTAGTTGAAGACGTATAAGCGAATGACGTGCATCCCAGAACGTGTTGCGCAATTGCGCCGCGCTCGTTGCAGACTGCAGAATCATATACTTCTTGTTACTTGCAAATAGCAGGCACCGTTTAAAAAAAAAACAGCCATACCTAGGACTGTGGCTCAGGCAAGTATTTTTCCGATTCCTACACACCGCCCCCCTTTAGAATTGCTATGGATTTGTTTCCCATCGGACTTGGTTAGGGTGGTTAGTTGTTCCAGAGCCAATATTATATGTTTTCTGTTCTCGACTAACAGCCCTGCAGGGATACTTTCCGCTCCCCTCCCCCTTTATTGCTTATAACTGCTAATTTTGCAAGTAATGAGAAATTTTTTGGCGGTGAAGACCTTGGCTTGTTTTGTGACATGTGGAGCTGGAAGCACTGCAGTATGTTACTGTTGGACATGGCCAATTACGCGACGGTGATGTAATTCAAACGGTTATATATAGACGGTCACATTTTTCTGCATGATGGGTGGCTTTGTTGGGTGTGTGTGTATATATACGTGTGTCTTTTGATTGCCTCATATTTTAAAACTGTGATGACTCGAAACTCTACTCTTTCATGATCAGAACCTTTCATTCCAAACATAATTTTAGAGAATATCCGGAAACTATTACTAATAGATACTTTAATTAATCAATTAAAATTCAGTGACTAAAACATTTAGGAAGCGGTTTGAGGTACAGTTTAGGTTGGGTCACAATGTAATATTTGGATTAATGCTAGAAACCATTCGTTTCAGGCCCTCAGACAAAATGGAGGTTTAGGTAGTCAGCATCTTGCAGTTCTGGATGCCACAGGAAAAACGGTGGTTCTGTTCACGGTTGCAGAAGATGATCCAAGAAGTCTCTTTCTAACACAAAATGCGGAGAACTTGTCTTTCCCTATACGGTTTTTCCCCCCACCAAGTATTTTTATATATTTAGATCAAGCAATTTGTCTGCCTACGTTTTGTGCATCATGTGCAGCAAATGAATCACGGTTAAGTACGTTTACCAGAAACCGCTTTACGTGCAGGGCTAATTGAATTCGCCTTGCTTTTCTTCAGTGTTTGGAGGGGAAGCATAAAAAGACTAGTGTGTTTTACCATTCCTCCATGCTGGCTTACACTGGAGTGTTCAGGTTTGATGATTGCTATTTTGTAACATTATGTGTTAATGGTAACCCTTCCATAGTCCTCTCTATGGCTGTGTCCTGGAGTATTTGTTTACTGTCTGAAGCTGGGTCTCAATGTTCTAATGCAACCTCCATACGAGAGCACAAAAATGACCTCGGGGTCTCTGCGGCTGTGGCACAGATGGTATAAAAAAGCTTCTGGGATGAGAATAAAAAATAAACAATACAAATCATTGACACAGAAGATTGCATTCTCTTGTACACATTCATCCTACCAGTTCTCTCAGTACAAGTACTAATTTCCCGTTAGTGGGGTTGAAGATGGCCTGAGTTAATGGGTCTGAGGGGAGCAGCAGAGGCGCTTTATTTCAGGCTTTGCAGCCTCAACCTTCACTTGACCAGACAAACTCATGATTGATTGTTTTCCACTGCAGGACGTTTCCTGCTTAAGCCGGGAGCATCTTCTCACTGTATGTTTGTGACCTGGAATTAGCCTTTAGAACTTAATGTCACGTCCACCCCTTGTTTTCCCGGAATCAAATCTTTTTTTGTTTTTTTTCTCCTCTGCTATTGAAATTGCAGATTACGACCAGAAGTGTGTTGAAGTCACTGACAGCCATGTGACTCATCCTGCTGCAATCGGTTTAGTTACACTTCCACTGTGCGTTTCCTCTCGCCAATTAAGTCAGGCCCTATACATTTCTGATTACTTCTGATTTGACCTCATTTGACATTGGGGAGGGAGAGACAGACATTGCCAGTCAGCGGACGGTCATCTGCAGCTGAATTTCCGTCTTAAACCAGAGTAAAACATTTTGGGATATAACTAGAATGTAGTTACAGAAAATATCCCAATCGGTGCTATATTCCGTAAGAACCCAGAAATGCAATGGCCACCGCAGATATGCCAAGTCTTACAATAACATGTCTGCCGTTGTATGACCTGATCTTATAAAAGTATGGTGGCCGTGTCACACAAAAACAAAATTTTTGAGAGACATTTTTGTTTGCTAGCCTGTATTATCGTGGCCTTGTGTGGGCCAGCTGCTCCGTTAGCATTGAGATCCAGACTCTGTTGTGGAAATCTGCTGCTCAACAGGCTTGTGGGGTTCTATTCAAAGTACTTTCTAGTGCCAAGGCCGGATTGGGGCCTAAGACTGATTCTCGAGCTAAGGCATGTCTAAGATAGCTGTCAGTCTGTTCGACCAGGTGTCTAGTTCGCAACAGTAGACCTGCAGGACTCCTATTTCCACATCCCCATAACACAGGCTCACCGGGAGTATCTTTGGTTTGCCTTCAACAGGCAAGTTTTGTGTTCTGTAATTTAGCCTCTCCCTAGCTCTGCGTGTCTAAGTGTGTGGATGTGATTTTGGCCACAGAGGCCAGTCCTGTAGTCTCTGAAATGACTGTCTCTGGAACAGGCCTGGCAACTCGCACTACCATCTCATTACCATTTTACCTCTCCAGACTGGGTCTGAGAGTAAACCACGCCAAGAGAGAGCTAGTCCCGGCTCAGGGAACGGCCTACAGGGGCTTGCGTTACCCAGTCCACTGTCAGTGGACATTGGTAAAAGAGAGACCCAGAGTGTCTGGTGGTAGAAGAGTTCGCACACCATTAGCTGACCTGCTTTCTCTACGCACACCCACTGGTGGTGCTTATTCTGTTCTGCCAAGACTCCCTGCCGAGTCTTGCAGGGAGCACCGCGTTGGGCCAGGAGAATCTGTCATGCAGCTAGTCTTCCTTGATAACTGCCCAATCGCTGCAAACTTCTTAGTCAGGCACAGGGTACCGTGTGGCGCCACAACCCGTCCAGCCTGCAGCTGTGGGCTTCGTCCCTGAATGGGTTAGACTTGGCCTACAAGCCTCCACTTCCTGCTTTGGTTACAAGTGGGGCGTGTTCCAACAGTGGCGGGGGATGAAGTTCCCAATACTTGTATGGAAGTGATACTGCAGTTCTTGTAGCACCTGCTCGATAAAGTCAAGTCTCGGAATCACGCTAGGCGTACTTGGTAGCTATTTCCACTTGCCAGATTTCTGGGTTCTTTGGGAAATTAGCGGAGTAAGTAGTTAATATTTCTATTTTTGGTTATCATGGTTATGATGATAACCCAATGATTTTACTCACTACTGGGAAATAGTTTTGCTAGTTAAATTTTGGAAGTATGGCATGATTACCCGTGATGGCAGGAATGGTCCTCTGGAAGAACGGAATAATAAAACTTTTCTAGTGCTTGGTGCCATTACGGATGGTCTACATTTATCCAATTTTTTTACCTCACCCTATTCACCCTACAGGCCTTAAGTGAAAATGGGTTTAAACAAGAATGATGTGCTATGAAGACGCATGTCCAAAATCTGAAAACGAATGGTTATATTTTAACAAATGGAAAGGAGAACATTATAAAACATTAAGCCTATCATCAGGTTATGTCCTGAAGGGATGCTGCTCCAGAAAATGCTTGGGAAAGGGTTTAAAATCCAAACGCTGGTCGAAATGACCTTTTTTGTTGAAAGATGAGACTGCAAAATGTTTTTTGTGTTTTATTTGATAAAAATGTGTAATGGTTTTAAAAAATGTTTTATTTTTTACTGTTTGCTCCCATTTTGTAATTGCCATTTATGTACTTAAATCTCTGCTACCCTTAACAAATGAGTGTTCAGTGGTTCCAACAACCCACCAGTCTCCCAATCATTAGCAGTTAACACTGCAGCCCTCATGTCCCTATGCCAGAGGTTCTGCTCCAACTGGAGGACATCTCTGGTAGTCTACAGGTTCCCGAAGGTCAAATGGTGCCTTTCTGCCTGTATCCAGGAGCGGTCCACCCTTCCACGGACAGCACTCAGCCTATCATATAGTGCTGCTTGGGATTCCCGGTCACAGTCAGACTTAGTCTGTGTATGAATGATCCAAATTCAGTTTACCTTAATCATAGCCTCAGTCTGTGATTGCCATTAGGGACTGACCTGCTTTTACTGTATTGAGGGTGCTGTCCAAGCCTACAACTGAAGCGTGAACCTTCCCTCTATGTTCCCTTATGTTCAGACCCAGAGACCTGGTCCCTGTGCGGTCTGCAGTTGACCAGGGTCAGAGCTGAACAGGCTGTGTTACACTTCTGCTCCCCAGGGCAGGTGCATGAAGAGGATATGGAGCCGAACGGGCAGAACCAGAGTCTGCCCAAGCCCGTGTGCGTCAATGGCACAGAGGTGGGGCAGTTTGGCAGCAAGTCCAAGTCGGAGCGAAGGTCTAGCTCCTCCTCCAATCCCTCCCGGAAAGGTGTCTCTACCGTCAACAAAATCCGCAAGCTCTCCACTTGCAAGCAACAGTGACCTGCCCCCTTCTCCCAGGCTTAGCTGATGGACTGTAGCGGTGAGTGTTGAACTTCCATGTGGGGTGGTGGTGGGGAGTAATGATCAAGGATGTCTGGCAGATGTAACTACCCAAGTTGAAATGCAGTTCATAGAATCGACATTGGGACTAACTTCATTGATGGCTACGAGGATGTTGTCTTTTTATAGTTCTAATGAAACAACTTGCCATGTAATGTAAAACAATAACTGGTGCAGATTAGGGAAGTGTCTGACATAAAAAACTTTTAGTAGGCATTATTTTGGATGGCAGAGTTCACTGTCATTAATCCTCCAGATACACTTTTAATGTTCTATGGTTTTATCCCTGCTTAACCCCTGCTGAATTTTGGCCTAATTTAAATTTTCACCTTTGACTTAAATTTTATTATGCATAGTTGTATAATATTTAAGATAGAGATGTTTAGAGCACTATCTAAAATGTCCAGCCATGCAACATTTTTTCATTGATAGGTGAATTTTTTTCTTTTTTCTTTAATCACATTGTGGCAGGCTGCTTGTATTAAAAAATCTGACTGTCAAACTTTATATCATGAGAACATACAATCGTTTTAGAATTAGATTATAAAAATTGTCCTTATTATCAATAGTTTAAAAAAA
This sequence comes from Hiodon tergisus, assembly GCA_025775045.1. NCBI lineage: Eukaryota > Metazoa > Chordata > Actinopteri > Hiodontiformes > Hiodontidae > Hiodon > Hiodon tergisus. The sequence goes on along the minus strand of JAOVYW010000038.1, from coordinate 3,380,260 downwards.
TGCTTTTGCATGCAATTTCACTCTGTTTCAATAGCTATTTTAGACCTGAACATTATTGACCTGATGGCAAAAAAGCATGACAGTTATCTGTTCTATGCACTTGTTCATTAAAATAACACACCCTTTTAAATGAACTATTAAGTTGATCTTGTGATATACGGTAATGTTTTACAGGGATCAATGTGGCAATTTAGACTAAAACAAGGGATCTAAAATGGGCCTAAAAATCTACCAAAACTGTTGTTTTCAGATGCGCAGACTGCCACTGATAGCCCTTATCCGTTTTCCGTGTTCCTTTTTTAGTTCTGTGACATTTTTCCAAGCCCAATGGTCCTGTGTTATGATTTGCATAATGAAACTCTAAAGGAGGTGTGGAGTGAGTCACAAGTTATAAGATTCAGCAGTATTCTTTGTGAGTCACCCATGTCTCTCCAGCATTCTCCCACCGATGGACACACACGCACGCGCGCGCACGCACGCCTCTGCAGCACTCAGGCGGAAGTCTGACGCGCGTATTGGTTGAAAGATCCTTTTTTGTGTGTGTGTATGTATGTGCGCGCCACCCCCCGCCGTTGTGTGTATTGGGAATGAGTCATCCTCAGTAAGCATTACAACAGGGCAGAAAACAGTTTTTCATGAAGATTGAGGCACTGCAGAGTCTTGCCATTCGTTTACTGTGTAGACTGTTGCCTTGAAGTGCATTTTGCTCAAGAAAGGGTGCTGCAGTGAGGCTCAGCAGAATGGAGCTCACAATCTGGAGGGTGCAGACAATGCGATTCCATTCAAGCCTGGTGTCCATGTTTTGCATGCTCTGTTGATTCGTGGCAATGAAGTAAATCTGTCTAGGTTATAAACCACGCTACTATAATGAAGTTTAATGCTTAATGTACTACTGTGTATAGAAATGAATGATTAAACTCCTTTTCCCCTTGTCAGGTTTTGTTATTTTCTTTTTCATCTTTTAATTTTTGGAATCCTGAGACCGAAGATTGAAGACTGCTCCTGCAGGTTTTCATAAATTGGCGATTTTCATGGACTCAGTGATGCAGTTTAAGAAGTGCACTACCAAGCGGATGGGTTTTTTTTTTTATTTTTATTTTTTTAAGTTTGAAAAGTAGACTTAATAAAAAGGAAAGATGTGAGGAGGGGTGGTGATCTTTTGCCAACTCAGGCCCAAGTTCAGTTTTCTCTTTGCTCCCCTTTCACCCGTGTGGAAGCCCGGGACTGTGGTCAAGCATAGCCACTGTGCTGATGAGGGGAACATTTTGCCGTTTAGACGCACATCAAGTTTTTTGTTCCTTGTTTAGTTCTTAGACAACCTTTGTTTTTCCTGTTTCTAACTGCGGTTTAAGATGCACATTGTGACTTGTAAAGAATGATGTTAATAATATTCATCATAATAATAATATTAATAATGAAAATGTCGACTCTGTTATAATGAAACCAGTTTAAGACTGCATGCTGTAAGGGGCTTGGCAAAAGGGACTTGTACAATGCAAGACAAGCAAACGGACTTAACCCTTGTCATACCGGGATGTTTGGGTTTGTTTTTCGGTTTCTGTTGAGTTTTGTTTTATTTTTCCATTAAATAAATATATATATATATATATATATATATATAT
>JAOVYW010000038.1:3335114-3371231 GCA_025775045.1 Hiodon tergisus | reverse complement strand
CTCCCAACACACTCACCCACCACACCTCTCCACTCACTCTCCCAACACACTCTTCAACCACACCACTCAATCTCCCACCACACCACTCATTCTAACAGCACACTCATTCTCCCCTAATACTGAGCCACATACCTCTATGAGGGTATTTAAATGGTGACTCTACATGCAGGCCCATGCCTCACTCCACAAAGACAAATATGTTCTTTTAAGGAGTCTGGTCTTAGCAAAGGAAAATAATTCCACATGCCAAGGGTTATGTGGTGAATACGTCCAAATCATGTTCACATGATTTAACTTATTTAGAGAAAAAAAAATGTCTATATTGGATCCAATTTCTCTACAAACCTTTCTCAATCACACATTTCATGCTTTCTCAAGGTCTGGAACTGCTTTATTTTCATTACAAATGCATAACTAAATGAGTGGCACATAAATCACCAGTAACAACCTTTTCAGTGCATACTTAGATACTTAGATTGCTCCATCTCTCAAATATCAAACATTTGTGATTCCTAAAAATCTCATCTGAATTGGGGTGAACATTAAGTACACAATGCTTAAAATATTGTCAGTACAAGTTCTGCAATGCCTTTGTGAAATTTTCTGCCTGTTTTATTTTCAGCAACCTAAACACACAGGAAGAAAATCCTTATGACTCACAACCTCATGAAAGGCAATGGGCTCCCAATGGCCTGAGTGCCGGGACATACCTTGGTTTCTGGGATTACACAGGGACCAGGCTTTCTGGGGAACTTGTGCCTCTTTACTCTGGGTGGGACAAAGGTCTCACAAATATTTTCACCTGTTTTTAATAAAAATTGTAATAAAAGACTTCTTGGGTCTATATAAATGAGGACGTACTATGTAATTTGCATAAATTAAAAGGCAAGAAACATTTTGCCTTACAGGTCTACGGTCTACTGGAAATGGTGACAATAGTTTGCTGAATTTCTCGAGCCATGGCCACCATTAACAACATGACAACCTCAACTTAATCCCTTTTTAAGTAAGATTGTAGGAAGTACCCCTCCCTGTCACGATCAGCTGGACTCACTATTTGGCAGGAAGTGTCTCCTCTCAGGACTCTTTCAGTGCCGACACCTATTACCTAATAAGCATCATCGGCATATGTCAGTTTTTAATCTCTCTTTCCTGTCTTGTCCATGCTTACGCCCCTTTCCCAAGTTTAAGTTATGGTAATTATTTAAATCAATAAAAACTCAAACAAGCTATGTTGAGCATTTTGTCTTTAACCTTTACGGCAGTCCTGCGAAGTGCAAGTCTTATCAGAGGAATGTCAAAGCCACTGCACAGGAGGCTGGAAATAAAGACAGTCATGTGACCAGGCCTGCATGAGTGACCTCAATGTTGGCAGTTATCCCTGCTGTAATTCACCGTCAAAAACATGGCTTTAACATAGCTCTGGATTGGGACTTTTATACAGTTTTTAGTGGAACGCATAAACATTCAGAAACAGATAAATAATTCTTTATTCTATCTGGAATTATAAACCATTACCTGCAATTAAATAAAGCTGATGATAATGTTTTTTTTATATATCTAAAAATTTGGAAAGCAGTTCAGGAAATGTATTTAAATTCCTGGATATCTTATTTAAATAGGAAACTATAATTTTAACAAATTAAGTATTGTTATTCCTATATATATAACTAATTATATTAACGGACTGTGCCTATTGGTTATTTTAGTTTAAAAAAATATTTTACTGCCTAGTATACTGCATTTCTCATCATCATTTAATTTTACGCATTTTCAGGCCTTATTTGTTGAACACTTGGAGAGTATAATGAAAACACACCGGTAGTTTACGATGTACAAAATAGCTACAAATGAATTCTCAAAGGTGATCAAAAACGAGACAGAAATCAGTAACTGTTTCTTGCCGCTTTCATCAGAAAAGCTACAATAAGTGTTCCACTGGTACAGCCATTAAATCTGGGCAGTAAAAAAGTGTATCAGAAAACTCAGTTGACAAAAAACAAAAACTAATATCTCATTAATTTTTACTATTTAAAATAAACATATGGGGGGGGGGGGTTCTGTTTTCTTATATATTCAAGCATGCTTTTTTTAAATGACCAACCATTTAAAATAATTTTAATTAATTTAGAATTGGTGCCTTTAGTAATTAGTGAACCTGGGCTACTTTACTGAAGTTTCTTTGCTCCATATCACCACTTAAAGTAAAAAAGGCAACAATTGCTTAGTTCTAAAAAGAGTGACCTAATTTGCAACAGTCCGTTCCATTTCGAAAAGTCAAATAAAATAGTCCTTTATACTATACATTACCTCAAAAACTACATGCAATCACAAAATGTTTCTTTTGCCAATTTTATTTTGAAAATGAACCTGATAATGTGGGGGGAAAAAACAAAACAATACCAACATTCAAAAGGGCAGGCATGAGAACGTGGCAGTAACCTAAGTTTGTGTATTCTCATTTCATAATGAAGACTTAAAATAGAAAACACAGAGTCTGCTGTCATTACAGTTTTGCCTTGTTCTACCTAAGACGATTAAAATTACATTACATACCGGACATTTCCATGTTCAGTTAATTCATCTTAGCAAATGTCACTATACAACTAATGTTCTAAGCGGGAAGGAAAAACTAAGATGGTACACAATGTTTCCAACATATTGCAATATTTATACAAACTAAACTAAGTATTTGCAAATGAAAACAAAAAGATTAATATAATATTGTTAACTGTGGTATACAAATATTCAAACTTTACAAAATTTAATAAATGATTTCTTTGTTCAAACTGCAGAATTAAGCAAAAAGTGTATATCTTCGGAAACAAAAATATTGTTCAAACATGATCTGTACAGCTAATAAAATAGGAACCTGCATTGACACACAATACAAAAAATACAATGCGTTTCAGATAGAATTATGACAGAAAATGATGATGTATTCTTGAAAAGTTTATTACAGATACGGTAGGATTCAAAATGCCTACCGTTGATTAAAAAAATTATTTAGAATATTACAAAAAGGCTTTTGTTGTCACCAGCAAGCGCCTCAAATTCCGCTCAACAGTGACCGCTGCTGGCCGATTAAGGGACTGCACTTGGTGAAAGTTCATAGTGGGCCTTGCATAAAGACTATTCTCATTTACACCCAAATAAATAGGAAAATCAAACCTTTGAGACCAAAAATATGATGATCTATTAATACCTGACGTCAACTGTTACACCGGTTCTTGTTTTAACAAATTCAATGCACAGACCATGTTATACAGCCAAGCAATTTCCTAACTTACCTTATTTATGCGGACAGGTTGCACTACTGTTCTTTTGACTCATTTATTTTAATTTTATTAACCATAAGTACTGTTTAAATGTTGTGAATCCAAAAGAGTAAATTTACAGATCTTCTACATGCATCTGCAATACAGATTGCAGGCACACTAGATCAATCAGGCTCTAAAATGTTTTTTCAAAAGTTACAAGTAATGTAAATGTAAATAAAATTCTGTATACATGGGCTATGCACTTTTTCATAATTTGTAAAACTGACCCTAAATAAGTATGGTCAGGTGTAATGATGCAGCACAATTGCAGCTACATCAATAAAACATTGTTCAAAAACGCAGAACTGCGCGATGCAGTTTCAGTGGTATTAAAAGGTTCATTTAAACCTGCTAAAAAACAGAAAAGGCTTAGCCAAAGGTTAATGTCAGGAGGTCCAACAGGTGCTGACAGACATTTTGTTCCTCACTTATCCACCCCTTCTTTCCCAGCACTCAGAAGCCAGCCACGGCAGGTCGAGGAAAAGCAAGCACTGTCTCCCTTCTTCAGGCTCCAGATGAGTCCTCCTTTCCTCTCCGTTGTTTTCATCCTCGCTTTGCCGGAATGTGCTTGCCTTGGCTTTCTAGTGGCTGCCACCTTCCTGGGAGTCTGCCCGACGTCATGCTGCGCAGAACCCGTCCGCCCGAGGTGTGGCGGGAGACCCACTGCCCATTATCGCTCAGGCTGCCTCTCCGTGGCCCACGTTCTCCCATCTTTCGCTGTCAGCACCCCGGCTATGCCCATTGTAAAAGCCACCTATGGCAAGAAATCCCAGCTCCCTCAACCCATCCCTCCCCCATTGTTTTCCTACCATGGTGATAACCAAAAGTTAATATCTATAGATTTCTAGATACAGTTTTCAGGCCAGAGGCAGTGGGGCCTTCGAGTGTGTATCGAGGAGCCTTTCTTGTCCCAGCGAAGCTCACAGCAGGTTTGCCAGGCTAGTGGTGGGGCCATTCTGGGCTTGAAACTGCACCGGAGGTGGGCCATCCGTCCACTATTAAAATTTAACACGTCACACTTAGTATATGAACTACACCACGTTATTTTTCTGATACTTTTTATATTACCCACATAAATATAAAAACTGTACAGACCCTGTTCAAGCGCCCAATGAGAAAAAACATGTACACAAGTGGAAACTTTATCAGTCCAACTGTCAACAGGAGCTACTGGGAGTAGATAGTACTTACACTGATGAGGTTGTGCTCTGGAAGGCTGCAGGCAGCGATGTGGTCCTGAAGCAGCTGTTGGGAGAAGTTCTGGTGCATCTGAGCAGCTTCGTGCGCTTCCATTGTGTTCCCACAAGCTTCGTTGAGATCTAGGAGGTGAGGAAACAAAAGATTTCACAGACAGCAGTCCAGGAACTGAACTCGGTAACCAACATCCGAACCGGGGCATTTTTCATTGAATATAAATATCCTTCCACGTAAAACTTTAGCTCCGGCATGAATCCACCAACACTAAGTCCCATTGACGTAAAGACATTAAATAATCAGAGATCAAAGGTGTAATATAATTAATTCGAATTAAAAAAATATGTTTGTTACATAAAACATTTGCAGGTGGATATTTTCAGTACACCCATGCAATCAAGAGACCACTTCAGATATAATTAAGCATAAACTGTCAAATTAAGGTAACAGTATAGGACAAGCTATACTGACATTTCAAATGTCTTACCTTTCAACAGCGCTGAAGACCAAAGCTGGACTGACATGTCTGGAATTTTGCTGGCTAGCTGCATGGCTGGGACCACCATGTTGTTGCTCTCCTGGTTTTGGAGGTAAAAGAGTCAAACGTTGTCTTAAATGGACATGAAATGGAACATAAGGTGACACTACTGGTGACAATGTTTGCATTATGTGTGAGAGTATTGTGGGCTGTGGATGATAGTTGCATTTACACAGTTTATCTTTCAGATCAAAGTAATACAAGATTCAACCTTCACCTTCAAAATATGAGCAGCAAATCGCATACAGAAGAATGGGGGGTGTATATGTACACCTGTATGTTACCTGGGAATGCCCTTACCCTGTGGTTTCCAAGGACGTAGAATATATGGCCAAGCAAGACCAGGGAGCATGCAGTCAATCTATTCAGGTCTTCAGCGTTTGACATTTTTAGAGTTTCTCTCAAGAACCGCCTGAAAGAAGAAACGGAAGATTTACACTTACAGGGAATCCACTTAGCCAAATGTTTGAGTAAAGTGAGACTGCCCTTCTGTTCGTAAAGCAAGCTGGAGAAAACGTCACTATGTCCCCAACATGTGCGTAAAGTGAGACTGCCCTTCTGTTCGTAAAGCAAGCTGGAGAAAACGTCACTATGTCCCCAACATGTGCGTAAAGTGAGACTGCCCTTCTGTTCGTAAAGCAAGCTGGAAAAAACGTCACTATGTCCCCAACATGTGCGTAAAGTGAGACTGCCCTTCTGTTCGTAAAGCAAGCTGGAAAAAACGTCACTATGTCCCCAACATGTGCGTAAAGTGAGACTGCCCTTTTCGCAAAGCAAGCTGAGGAAAACGTCACGATGCACTTACTTGGCCTCGTTGTAACGCCCCTGGAAGAAGGAGAGAAGCCCGCGAATATAGAAGGCAGCAGCTCGCAGACAATGGGAGCTGGACAGCAGAACAATGCAGAGCAGTTGGAATTACACATTGTCTCTTCCTTTTAATATCAAACACGTGCATTATCAGTGGTGGGCAGTAGTTTTTTGGATATCCAATACAATATTACTGGTTTACTTCCAAATGTAGGGTTAACCATCAAAGATCATTTGGGTAAACAAAACATACACAAAGTAGAAAGTATTTCTTTATCTAACTGAGAAAGTCTTCTCAATCGCTACTTGAACAATTTAAGTTTCTTACCTTACGGGAAAACTGCGATCTGGGTTTATTCTCTCCAAAAGACTGTAAAGCTTTAACAAGAACACCGGGACGTTAGACCATTAGGGGGAATTTGACTGAAACCCAGCACCTGATGAGCGGGTATGCACTGACCTCCTGATGTCTGTTTCCCTCACGTATGTAGACGCTGGCCAGATTTGTCACAATGAAGGTCCATAGCTCCTGGTGCGTGGTCAGCTGCAGAAGAGTCACATGGTTAACAGCTCGTCCGATTGGGCAGCACAGAGAGCACGCTTGCGGCCCCTGGGCAAACTCACCCGCAGTGCTGTAGTGAACTGGGCCTCGGCGTTGTCCATGCAGTTGACAGAGATGCAATACAAACCCTGGGAAGGGACAAGAGAGTAAATAAACCGTTTGGCTTTAGAGTGTTAGAAAAATACAAAGAACAGAAAGCTGCTGAGCTCCATGGTTCTACCTTTATTCAGTGTCAGAACAACTCAGCGTTGATTAAAAACACTTTTAAAAGACAGACAAAAGCATGATATCGTTTACGAAGTCCAGCATTGTCAGCTTGAACTGGGATATACTTACTAGTAACGTGTGAAGCTGAGCAGCATGATTGGAGAATAATCTGGGAGACTGTTGGCACAGTTGGCAAACCTGGGAGATCTGGCCCAAGAGAAACATGACTCAACACAGACTCTTATCAACGGACATTGGTGTTGACTGGACAACCCTGGATCCTACTTGTAAAATTACATTGATTAAAATCATTTTGGATTGCGGTATAAATCATACTTGCACCAACATGAAAAAACAGGCCTCTAATAAAATTGGCTGTTTGCAAAAATAAACAAAAGCAGTATTATTGAGGAACATGATAGTATTGTATTAAACAACAAAATACAAAGATATCGTCTCAATGACTACAGTGCAACCAATAATAGGAACCACGATCGAACCCCTAAAAATTTCAGCTTATTTTATTTTTTTATATACTTTTAAACTGTTAATGAGTTATTCAGCATGTTGCTACGTTCAGCAAAGCTGGCACTGATGCCAATGGAAAAAAGAAATTTTATTAAAAAAAGGTTCCGTATTTGGCATTTTGGTTAATAAATACATAACAGAAAACAGCTATAAACATAAAATGGATAATTATGTCTAATGAAACATGCATTTCCATACCACAATGTAGTTAGCATGAAATAATGTACTTCCTAATGTTAAGGGCAAATGTTGTGGGGTCAACATGTCCTACTTTGATGGTCTGAGATATTTTAGTACAACAAATAGTTGGGCCACCAAGTTTAGGAAGCACTAAGTTTGGAAATTAATGTAGAAATGTAGGTAGGTGCACATTATCTTTTGAATGAAATACAAAAGAAAAAAAATTGCTTTCTCTGTTACATTATTTAATGTTAACATATGGAAAATAAATGCTATCCGAGACTGCTGAAAGGTGTATTTAGCTAGAGCTCCACCTGCTGGTCAAAATGAAATCACAACTAGATAAAGTAAAGTCAGGAACTTTAAGGGGAGGTCAAAAGGTCACATTGAAATCAGGCCACCAAACAACCAGTGCTGAATGTCCCAAGCCATCTTTGCGACAAATATTAAAAAAAGAACGAATTAAGTCAGATATCATATTAGCACGAAAAACACAATTATGTTAGATCAGAAGCACCTAGTTCAGCTAACCTTTTTTTATTTATTTAAATGAAGGACATTTGTTTTATTTGTTTTGAGTTGCTAATTAACATGTACTAGCCTAGCAATCCAACTTTACAAATACAGTAGTAAAATTTCTGTTAAATAAATACAAATATATTGTATAATTTCTATACAATTTGATTGAACACTCCTGGGTAGGTAGGCTCTAGCCTCAGAGATCAAGTCAAATGTTTTAAAAGCCTGCCGACCGATTTTGTTGTCCCCGACATAAAAACACTGATAAAGAAAAAGACTGATATTATCAGCAGCATTCATCCACGTACAACCTGAGCTTAGTCCGTTTGTCACTAGTGATACCAGCAGTGATGGCGGTTTTCATAAACACTTAATAAAAGGGTGAGGGTGTTAACGATTGTTTTCTCGTATTTCAATACAGCAAATAAAAACCACCTGCAGCAGCCAGACGGATAGCAACCGAGCAAATGTTTTTAGGAACGCGGTCACAGACCTCTTGTAACGCCGTCGCTTTATGGCCAGTAACAAGTCGGCACATTATGATGTGCTCCAGGAGGATAACTTGGAACGAGGAGAGGATCGGACTGCAGTCCAGCACTGAAAATCAAAGTCAGATGAGATCAACTTTAGCAGCATGGTTTCAGGTCAAATAATGGAGTTTTAAAAGGAGCTTGCTTACTTTTTAGTTTTTCTAACTGCATGAGAGCTTTGTCTGTATACTTCTGTGCCTTCTCCAAGTAACCTGCTTGCATGGAGTGCATGACTGTCACCTAAAAAAGAAATGTGTGCATGTTGATCAAGCTTAGCCAATGGGGGCATCCACTGTGTACTGGGCTTACTTATTTAATAGGAACTACTAAATCACATGAATATGTTAAACATTAAAATGTTTCACATGGTATTTGTCATTTGCACAAAACGTCAAAACAAACTAGTAAGATTGAGGTAGTAAACAGCTATGGGGGATGATGAATATTTTTTAGATTTTATTTACCCACTGTGTGTAAAGTAACAGCAGAAGAATAGGGCTCACCAGGTAGACAAGCACACACATGTGCTCCTTGGGCAGCCAATGGAAGAGGTCAGCAGGGTTGCTGGGCAGGATCTCATCATCGTGGAGTGTGGAGATGGTTTGGATGCATTGCTGCAGCTGCTTTAAGCATGGCTTCACACTTTTCACCTGCCCCACACAACCACAAGGGCACAATTACACACTTTCACCTGCCCCACACAACCACAAGGGCACAATTACACATCTTTCACCTGCCCCACACAACCACAAGGGCACAATTACACATCTTTCACCTGCCCCACACAACCACAAGGGCACAATTACACATCTTTCACCTGCCACACACAACCACAAGGGCACAATTACACACTTTGAGGTGATTTATTAATTGACTTAAGCTGAGGGAGTCCTACAAACCATTGGTCTAGACCTAAATCAAGTGGAACACTTACCTGCCCAGCATCCAAGTAGTGTGTCACCTGTAGCACCAGGAAGAAGACCCGCAGAGACTCTTTTTGAATGGGGTTACCCTGCCAGTTTTCCACTATCTGGCCACACAATGTGAGGAGAGGGTGCACCTCCTGCAGCTTCCGCTCCATCAGCAATAGCTTCACATACAAAGAATAACCATGTCACCACAAACAAGGTGGATGCCTTTTACAAGGAGCAATTCTCATTGGAATTGACGGAGTGGACACAATCAAATTAGACAGGTGCAACTAGGAACACAGTGTGACCTTTTTATAAATGGCACGACTCATAATTCTCATCATGCCTCCTGGTGAGTAGCTCGTTTGATAAAGGAGCTCACCCCAGCCTTATGAGGTGGAGCTCCCCAGCACAGACTGACCCCTATGATCTGGAGCTCCCCCAGCGCCGACTGAGCCCTATGAGCTGGAGTTTGCCGGTTCGAATCTACCTCATGGCATTAGGGGTTAAATAGGCTCCTTGCTAACAGGCATCTCCTGCCAGCTTCCCCGAGCACCTGCAGGCTTGCAGAGAGGGATGTGCCTCTCCTTCAGTCGGCGCTGAACCTCTTGTACGTGCCATGTAGCCTGCATCGTGGAAAAGAGAAGGGTGGCTCGAAGGCGACTGGGATTGGAGGAGCCCAGTGACACTTCCTCACCCTCCCCACGCGCGGTGGTGCGAGTCATAGTGACGCCCTGAGACGCATTAGCACTACAGGCCATTCCAAATTTGAGGGGGGATTAACAAAAATAACAGACAATAGCTAATTTATTTAAATAAAAGTTAAATCGTCATTATTTGCCCATGACACTCCAGTTCTGCTTGTCTGTTGCAGTAGGACTCACCATGCCTTTACTGAGAAGAAACAGCGCTCTGTAAAGAAAAAAGGAATCATGAAAATAACATCATCCTTCTTTAGGGTCAAAGAAGCAATGTTTTAACAATTATACCACTTACGCATGGGTCAGTATCAAAGCCCTTCTTTTTTCAGTTGAACTGCACCCTATGTAGAGTTATTCTGTTAGTATCTGAAGTTACAATACCTGGTGTATTCAGAGCCCACGACCCTTGCATACTCAGCCCCGACGCCCAGGAGGTCACAGGCAGACACCAAGTCCTTCTCCAGTGTGTGGAGTTGCTGGAAATTAAACCAAAAATACAGGATCCATATCGTCCATATTGCATGACCAGGTCGGTTGCCATTAGGACAATTCCCCACCAGTTAATAAAACACACACACACACACACAAATGATCTTATATAATTAAGATGCATAGAAAGTAATTTTACTACTACCATTACTATTTGAGAACCGAACAGTTCAGTTACATCACCTCATAGTCTCCTTAATCACGGCCTATTGGCGCTGTCAGTCCACAACTTACCGCAAGCTGAAATAGCAACCTACAGTGCCAATATGGGGTTTGCTGTGAGATCTGGATGGCTTTCCGTAGTAAGGGCTTTGCAGAATCCACCAAATTCTAAAAACAACAGAAACTAATATAAACACCAACTGGTGAACCTGATAGCGGCGCCAAAAGATTAGACAATCAAAGATGCCTTTACTTACAGAAAACAAAAGTAGCATTTAATTAATCTATACTGTAAACCCTTGACTTTCACGGTTTTTGACTTTGTGAGCAACTCTGAAGTTACAAGTTACACTTATTACATGCAGTACTAAGTCATTTTGTTGAAATTCATAAGTGTGCACTGTGAGGCCGGAGAGCAAGTCACTTATCTAGTGAGCTGACCGCACAGCAGCAGCATCTTAACGCGGTTTTGGAGTTCCCCACTCGTCATTGAGTACATAGTAACTCTGTGTTGAGTGTTAAACTTTTTTCCTTTGGAAATAATTATCCCAAAACGAAAGCCAACAGAGACTTACCCCTTGCAAATGTCATGGGTCTAGAGTATTTCACTGTCAAAGGTCAAGTGGTGAAAACCTCATACGTACGCAAGTATTCACTATGTGATCGTCTTCTGTTGACATTTCCATGCAGATTAAATCTACACATTAACATAAGAGGTGTACCACTGGCAACCTGGCTAGTAATGCAGAACATGAAAGCAAACACTTACCTGTTGGCAATACAGTTCTGAAAGAAGACTTGCAGCTTCAAATTTAACATCTTCAAACTGAGGAACTTAACGCATTTTGTTAAGGAACGTTCTTAATTAAAGGGAAATCAAATTTTCTCATTAATTAAAATCATAAAACTTAAAAACAGAAACTTTATTTTATTTTATTTATTTATTAAAAGTTGATATAATATAGTTGCAGGAGTAAGTCACATGAACCTGCAGTCATAAGAGTAGCTCAAACCGACAATGTTGCACACTGATTTAAACGCATCTAAAGATTTCTAAACAATACGGTGCCATCCAGCAATATTAGAAAATGTCAAGGATATTTGTTGTGATATGAACCACTGAAAAACAAACAGAAATAAACAACATATTAGTTACAGAAATGGTCCTCATTGTCTAGAATTCAATCGGGAAAACACTTTTTAAAATTTACACAACATGTAATTGGTTAAAATGACATAAAATTGGTTACTAACTTATGGTCAAAGTTTAAAACCAGTGCAATTTAGCAAACCGGCTAACGATAGCGAGCCATCAGTTTTAATTGTGACAATAATGCAAGATATCCAACTAATTAATATGCCAAAGTGAAGTACAGGAAAATCACGTTAAAAATAATAAATAAAGAGACCGAATCAGACGTCCTAAAATAAACATGCATGACACGCTGCCTCGATCAGTTTGGATTTAAGAGACAACGCGTTAAAGATAATTGAGTTACTGCTCTCACTCACAAAACTATTGCTTTGAACCGTGGCCTTCTTTTCCCCGCCTTCCCTTACATCCCCGGTCTTTAAATACTACCCCTTACCGCTTTCTCGAGGTGGTTCCTGGCGAGTTCGCTGTTCTTCGTATGGTGATATAGCACGGAACCAAGTTGAAGATGAGTTCGAGCTTCAACCCTTTGCGGAGGCTTGAATTGAAATACGGCCTGGAGACAGTGGACGCAAAGACGAATCTTGGGGGGACTTGAGGTGCGGAAGTGTTCAGCGAAGCCAAGCAGGGCGAGGTACCATGACTCCGGGGCCTCACCGCCAGACGCCATTTTGCCGACAACAACAACAACATCCACTGCCTACCGCTGTCCCATGCTCGCGCGATTTCAGAGAATTTACCGAGAACATAACAGGATTTAGACAGTTTTTCGGGAGATGTAGTTTGAAATGATGTCAGCAAGAGGGGTCATAGGAGCACGTAATTCTGATTTGTAGGGGGGGTGGTATAGGACGCAGAGTGAGACGATGAGGAATACTGAGGATGGGTGAGAGAGCACAGGTCCTGGTACCGTTAGATTTTTCTAAGGGACACAGGGAATTTTAATAGAATTTGATGGTTATTTTCTCATTTTATTTTGGAGGGATTTATATTGTAAGTCTATTGTCTGATCCACACTCCGGAGCAAAATTTGGCGGTACTGCACCAATAAAGTGGTTGCCAACCGCCGTAAAACAAGAAAAAGAAGATGTAGTTTACCCCCGGCAGGGGTAGAGACACCGGGGAAGTGCGAAGAAGCTTGGGTCCTGTAAAATTGAATTCTACTTAGGAAATGAACAGCGTTAAATAAACTCTGATAGGGTTTCACAAGGATCCAAATAATTTAGCATTGACTGATATAAACACTGGCAGGGTATATTTAATACAAGTAGTTTTGCTGTATGGTTAGTGGCAAAAGTAGATGCTTGCTATATCAGGCAAGCAGTGTTGGGCACGGGATTGGGTGTGGAAGGAGATTGATGAGAGGATTTGAAAAGTATACGAATGGTATTGTAGCGACCCAGCAGATTGTTGGACATAGGAAAGAATTAGCAGTACCTTTTAGCCTAATTAAGTTCAACATAAGAGAAAATTAAAAGCGTACCTCTTCCGCCAATACCTCACGCCACAGCATGTAGTTGTTAGGGGAAAAATGTTTTAACGAAATAATGGTAAAAGTTTCTTCATTCACCTAAAAAAAACAGCAACAACTAATGTAATCGGATCGTGTCCCTAACCCTAACATAAAAGATTGACAAGATTCATTTATATTATTAATAATATTTAATATTAATGTAATAAAAATTTTCAAAGACATTATTAGACACCGGGTTTTCCGAAACTTTTTCTAAAACTATTCTATTTTATTTCCCCTTTTTAACATTTTTGAAGAGATAGGTTTCTCGTTGTGGAGTGTAACTCGAACGCGCGAATTCAGATTTTTGGAGAGTAACAAATAAATAAGAAAAATACGAACTAGGAATAAGAAACTTGATTTGGATTACTACTGTTATCGGAACGTTCTGATGAGGAACGTGAGCAACCCGGGACGATTCTTCAATACTCTAAATCTTGCGCCACTATCGCATTTGAGACGGATAATGGTCCAATTTCACACTTCCGGGTTTGTTGCTTTTTGGAATGACCGCCGCAGGGTAATCTAACTTCCAGATAGCAATGGCCGAGTCTTTCTGTAGTGTGCCTCAGTGCAGTAATTCAAAACAAAAACAACATATATACGTTTTCACGATTTTCCATCAATAGAATGTCAAAGGAAGAAGTGGGTCTGGGTCGATGTTTATGATTCGCAGAGGCAGTACATTTGCATTTGTGTCAGCATTTCACCGCTGCCGACTACAGTCTTCTGGTAGTTATTTTATCTAAAGCAGAAGGTACCTCCCAATTAATTTATCCGTGTCACTCCCTGTATGTTTCATCTAGTAATATTTAAAAAGCCAACTCTGTTATCTTCCAATTCTTATGGAGAAATAAAACCCATTAAATCAAAAGATCACATTTCGTTAATGAGTATAATAAGGGTGGCATCAGAGCTCCATATTTTGACTCAACGATTGGAACTCTCAAGATCAAATGGATTAAATCATATTTGACACAGCCTCATTCAATGAACATGGGAAGTCTGGAGTTTATTTTGAGATAAATAAGATTCCTATTAAGTTGTCAAATTTCCACAGACAGATTCTTTGTTATTGTAAGATGATATTAACCCATAACTTCTCTCCTCAAGGATCAACTTTATGGAGTGATTGCAATTAATTGGAAGTCAATATTCAAGAGTGATTGGCATGAGAAAGACATTCTGTATGTAAATGATATACTGGATAGCAATGGAAATATTTTGGATTATGGGGCCTTTTTGAAATAATATAACTTAAATTGTACTCAGAGAGAGTATAGCAAGATTTATAAAGGGATCCCTTTATCTCTGATTCAGTTAAAAACACCATTAGGTCTGCAAATGTTAAATCATTCTTGCCAAATTTAGTGGTAAATACTTGTACTTAAATGACAATAAATGTAACAAAAAGGTTATCAGTGTTCCTTTAAAATCTAATTGTTTCACAATTATAATATATAATTGCATGTACAAGGTTCTGATATGGACACTTTGTCAATTATGGAAAAGGCTCACCTTAAATTTATTAAATGGCCCATTTCCCCAAAGGTTAAACCTTTCCTTGAATTTCACCGGAGTCACCAACAAATTTAACAGAATACCAAGTTTTTTTTTTGTATTCTGTAAAATTTGCTAATATTTATCAGTTTGTTATGTTTTAATTTGTTATGTTTTTTATTTGACAGTTTTGGGTAGTTATTAGGCAGAATTAGGACATAATGCAAGATAAATGCAAATTTATTTTACTTTTTGTCTCGCGAAACGTGAAATGTACATGCAACTGCATAACATTGACTTTAAAGTAGATTTTTCAGACCATATTTAACATCTGAGAAATGGTTTTAAAATCCAACAGTTAACATGTATGATAACACCAAACCCAGACAAATTCAATGTGCAGCATTTTATTAAAACTGCAATGCTAAATAGGTACAATGTCATTCAGTTTTTGTCATGTAAATTTAAATAACTGTAAACCTTCCACCCGTACAACAACAAAAGCTATGTTCATGTCCAATTCACCAGGGAACTAGAAAAGAGAAGTGAAGTCTATTGACTTTGCTTCATTGGCTGTTAGATTGCAAAGTTCAACAAATAATAATAAATAAAATGATAATTAATAAACCTACATTAAAAGAATGCCTTTTGAGACCTTACATAAGAACATACATGCAAGGAAAAAAAATGCAAAATCATCAATCACAGCTAATTTAAGAATTGACTAGTTTTTAGCCTCAAACTCCCCTTAAACGACAAATTGCTGTGTGAACCACTTTGGGACTGTGAAGACAAACACGCACACACAGGTCTGACCTTTACTGCCTTGGCTAGGCTACACCCTCAAAGTTATTTTATTTAATTGATTTTCTTTTTAATGTCTTTGTCATATTTCATTAGATCTTGTTCTTTATCTTTTGCAGCTTTCCTAAGGGCATTTGATTTTGCATGCATTTAGAAGTGCATTTATGTTGGTCGGAAACGTTCTGCTTTTCGTCTTGAATAGGTCCACCTCATCCGGAAATACCTTCTGCGTTTGATTTTTTTTTCCGTTGGGGTGTAAATTCTCAATTTTATATTTTAGAAAATAGAATAGGGACAGTAGTCTGGAAACAAAAATACACTTTGTTTCCTTTTTCCATACTTATCGAAATTACTCAAATTAAATTCCATACTGCGTAGGAACCCTGCTAGTTGTCAACCTGCCTTGATAACAGTGAATAAACTCTTCAACTAAGGATTTATAGCCCTTCCACAGCCTTGATTCTGTAGCGGAAGAGTGCTGTACAACAATTCGGGTAACATCCTCGAAACTGATTTGCAGCAGGGTGACGAGAGAAGCAGTGAAGCATCTTTTCATTTCTCCTCATCATAGAAATCGCGTTAACTGTAACAGTAGCGGAAGTAGGTTTACCCAGCAATGACGTATTTCCGATTCTTGTGAAATTGGTCTAAAATACATCAGTCGGGGAACACTGCAAAGCTAGTTTCTAACAGGCATCGTTCATCTGGCTAGGTTTATCTGTTATTGTTTACGATTTCTGGGAGGTGAGCTGTGTTAAAAGGTTTATTGACGACTGGCTTTAACTTGGTCTATAACAAATGTTATATTGATATATTTGCTCGTTTTACTAGCTATCTTTAATATATCCCCATGGTTCACTAGGTGCGCCTTCTTTCTTTGATCCTGGTAGTGACTGGCAGATATTCTAAAAATTCCATTTAATGAAGCGAACTAACGGTATTATTATTACCATTTGTCCGCTAGTAATCTATCTGATTATAACAATATAAGTTATTGTTATTGCGTTTTGGTGATAAGATGGCAAAACGTAGAATTACCCAGGAGACGTTCGACGCTGTAGTCAAGGAAAATATCGATGAATTCGAAATGGACACCGTCGAGGCACTGAACGAGGCTGTGCAGCAGTTTGAGTCTCAAGGTGCTTATCTACCACTTAAGCTTGATAGGGTATCTAATAACGGCTTACTTGATTGGCTATATGTGTATTACTGCGTTTTTCCTTTAAAAATCACTAGACTAACTTGTTCTGGCTTCAGTGTCACTGAACTAACAGACTATGTAACTGACGTTTTTGTTTGCAGGTGTGGACCTCAGCAATATTGTAAAAGCAGTGCCGACAGCAGCCTCAGATGAGACAAAGGAAGTTCAAATGCATGATGTTCTAAAGGTTGGACTCTATCAAGTTTACGGAATCAACCCATTTTAAAGGCTAGCCCTGTTGTTAGTGTGGGCTACCAATGTACATAAGTGGTTCATAAGGCTCTGGCCAAGCCCCACCTAAGATAAATGTCACATTAATTACTTTATAGGAGTTTTATACAGTTATACTGCTAAATATTTAACACAACACTATTTTCCCCCACAGGCTCTCGAATCCCTTCAACATTATGCAAACACGTCCTCTACGAAAGACGTCTGTGATGATCTGAACCGCTTCACTGAGCAATGTAACCTGGGTTTTCCTCAGCGGTACCTGGCAGCTCAGAACAACGCCTACCCCACAATCCTCTTGTGTTGTAAAAAAGCCGGGGAAGATAAAGAGACACTGTTAGCAGCTCTCAGTGCCCTGTCGACTCTGATGGATGGACAGCCAGACCTCCTAGACGTAGAGGGGCGAGAGTTCCTGATGAGCGTCCTCGGCACATACCAGGAAGACCCCATGATCACCTGTCTAGCCGTCCGTACGGTACGGCACTGCTGTGTGAAGCATGAACAGAACCGCCAGGACCTGGTGAAAGCAGGCGTGCTGACGTTGCTAATTGGTGGCTTCACAAAACACAGTGACCATCCGGAGCTGGTTAAGGAGGTCTCTGGTGCCCTTCGGTTTATGACCCTGGATGATGATGTCAGAGTCCCCTTTGGCAATGCTCACGAACATGCTAAAATGATAGTTTTGGAGCACAATGGATTAAAAGTAATTGTTGAGGCAGCAAAAGGTAAAGAGTATATCCCTAAAAAAGCAATTCAAATGCTTTTAGTTGATTTCAGTACAAATGTATGTTTATTGATTAATAATTGATTAATAGGTTTTATTTTTGGTTTCTTCTTCCAGCTCATCCTCAGGATGCCAGTGTCCTCAGTGAGTTGTGTGGTACCCTATCCCGCTTGGCTGTGAGAAACGAGTTCTGTCAGGACATCGTTGATTTAGGGGGATTGAAATTCATGATTACCCTGCTGGCTGACAGTCTGGACCACCAGGTAAGTTAAGGACATAAACAAAGTAGCTCTGTAGTGAGATAAATGATTTGACGAGAGATTTGACTTCTTCCAAAAACTTTTTGCAGGAACTTGTGAAGCAAGTGCTATGCGCTCTGCGAGCAGTAGCAGGAAATGACGACGTTAAAGATGCAATTGTTAATGCAGGAGGAGCGCAGCTCATTGTCATGGCTATGAACAGACATGCGAGTAATGCACAGGTGAGATTTCTCTAAAGGCCACGAGTATGAGGGGATTTTGCATGACACAAAAAGTTTGTGGATCAGTCTGACTGGCTGCTGTTTCTTCAGGTTTGTGAGCAAGGTTGTGCTGCCCTATGTGTTCTTGCTTTGCGCAAACCCAACAATTGTATGGCGATTATGGACAACGGAGGCGCGCTTGCTGCAGTGCAAGCTATGAAGACTCATCCAAGACATGCTAATGTGCAGGTAGGTATTCATAAGGGTTTTCGTAATTTTATTATTACAGGTAAAAATCAACCCTTTTGTTTTTGTGGTGATTGAACTTATCACATCAAGCTTACTGTGTATGCTGTTTCATGGAAATTTAAGTGTCGAAATTTTACTAAATCAAAAACATTGGGCTCTTCACGGTATCCAAAGCTACATATGGGTTATTATTATTCTAGATTACTTCAATTTGAGCATATTAATAGTGATCCATAAATATTTGTCGTGTAGATTTGTTCGACATTAGAGATGGTATTCAGTTAGGAACCATTCAGTGCTTCCATCTGACCCCACCCCACAGATGCAAGCCTGCATGTTGCTGCGGAACCTGGTGGCCCACACCAATAGTTTCAGCCAGCCCATCCTGGAGATGGGTGCAGAGGCTTTGATTGGGAAGGCGCTCGCCTCCCACCGGGATTGTAGCGATGTGGCCCGGGCTGCCCTGCGGGATCTGGGCTGTCAGGTGGAGCTGCGTGAGCTGTGGACAGGCAAGAAGGGCAGTCTGACCAACTGAGTCTCCTTAGGTTTGCTGCCTGAGTGGCAGTATCAGTGGCAAAAGTTACCAGAGTTCTCCTTTGCCTCATGCTTCAAATATTTTATAGTTGACTGATCCAGTAAACAATGAAGACTGCTTTTATTTTTGGTCATTTTTTAATTACATTTTTTTTTTTTTTATTGCTTTGTGTTTTGGCCTTGAGATATTGACCCACATTTACACATACTCTTGATTTGTCAACTGTTCTTTAAAAAAAACAGAAATAATTTATTTGAGTTTGAAAGTTTGCTTTTCCACAATCGAGTGCTTGACTGTTTCTGGGTTATAGCTGTATGTCCTCTGGTCTTATATTTTCCTGCACTTCGCTCATTCTGTGAAACTCTGCCCTGTTCTATGATATGTAATACCTGGGATTTCTGTACTTTTTCTATTCTGAACTCAACGTTCTTGAACATCTTCTGTGCATATCGAGTGTATTCCTAACTGCTGTTTTTTGTGAGTCTGCACAGTAATAAATACAGTATCCCATCAAAACCAGTATGTTCATTGCTTACCATAATTCTGATTTGAATTGTTACTCTGGTAGTCTTGATAATTAAATATAAAATCATGGTGCAGATACCTCTATTGTGTCCACCTCTTTTTCATTCAGAGTTTTGTGTAACTTAAAATGAACTTGGCTTTTTTAACCCATTTTTTAACCCCCACCCCTTATTTTAAAATAAAGCATTTGAATAATTGCTTTTTACTAGTTTCGTTAACGGCATTTGGCTTATTTTATTACAGAACATTTGGGGCACTGCCAAACTCGGATATATTAAGCTGTTTCCATATCTGTTCTCACGCCCCTCAAAGTAACCTATCGTAGCAAACTCTGCCTTAAACTTCATTTCCCACAATGCTGACTTGAATCCCCCTTGCGAAGCTTGTTTTACTGGTATGAGAGAATAGCTGTAGAAGCATGTAATGTACTAGTTGTTTTTACGTTTAAGATTACGGGGTGTCAATGAGATAAAAGGGAATATATTCATTATTTAGACGAATGTGGTGAGACAAAGGCAAGTGCTCGATTATGTAACTCAAAACTACCAGACACCTCCGTGACGAACGCAGCTAGTTTGTGTACAGAATCGACAACTGTTAGCTAAGCTCAAGGAGGAGGGGTCACCGAAAACCTGGCTGTCAAAAGATCGTTTGAAACAAGTTTACTGCTAGTGACAAAACATTGAGGGTCAATTGGAGCTACGCAATTCAGGTAAATGACTAGAAACTTGTCTAAGCGTCACGGCGTGCTATGATAGATAGCGGGTATATTCTCTCTGCAACGAAATGCGTGACAGAGCCACCCTGTCTACAAGGACTGTAGATTAAAAAAAAAAAAATTCTACGGTCGTTATTATATCGGTGTCACCTCAGTAAAACTAACTGTTTAAAGTTAAGTTAAGTTTAATTTGGATTGTTTTAGCGTTATATACTTCACGTGAATAATTAAACCTTGTTTGGACTTTCGACTAGACAGTGCGATCGACAGAGCATGTCGACAGCATGGAGGGCGCAGCTAGATCGATTGCTGGGTTTCGCTGTTGGTACCATACCGCCAGGTAGTTGGTTAAATGGGAATAAAAGCTATCTGGGTCGTAATAACGGTCACTTGATCTCTTTTGAAATGTAAATTCTTACATGGTAAATAATACTGATTTTGACTACCAAAAAAACGGACTCATTTTTAGAAAGTGAGTTAACTTAATTGGGGAATAAGTTGTTTGCATGTTTAGTTAGACACGTTCTTCTAGGGGAAAAAACACCAACTCGTGAGCACCTATTTTACTTACTGCATTTTAAAGATTTTGAGTATCACCAGTTTTTGTTGTTAGTCGACAGTATTGTCCATTGAACTATATGTACATTGCTCATAGTAATTGTGAAGTTCAGTTCAAGCAAGTAGCCTAACCTCGACAAAGGTCAGTCGTTTCGACCAGTATTTATACCCAACTTGCTACATTTATGATTAACAACTGAAGTTATTACACTTAAGGGGGGTCATATTGTTATTTTGTTTCCATTCAGGGTTTTATGTGTTAAAAATGAAGATGCATGTTCGGCTAAATACTTTTTAAGTTAAGTGACTACTTTAAAAGTATTCATATGCAAATTATCCCAGAGCATGATATTAGAGTTATAATGCTTTGACTTAAAGTCTATGTAATTGACATTTCAGTTAAATTAACTGAATGCTGTTCACATGTGATAAATTGACACCATTTGCTAGTATGTCCATTATTATGTTTAATTTTAATAGGTACGTGTTTCAAAATGCAAACTGATTGGCTGTTGGGACAACTAAAGATAAAACCCAGAAACGTTGCAACATGTGTGTGAAAGTTCACCATGATAAGAGCTGGACTGCTGGTTAGGTCTGATTTCTTAGGTCACATCCACACTGAAGCCAAAAGCAAGTGGGAAATGCACAGTGAAAGCAAAGCATTACAAATGTAGACTAATGTATGTCTATCGCTCTTACGTGAGTTTAAGCTAAGGTAGAAAATGGGAACGCAGTTTAAGTGACATATGCCCACAAAGTCAATAACCTAGAACCATAAATAAATTTGCAGCAAATTGGGCTGTAATTATGTGTGTAATTTGGCTGGGCACTTTCTGTTGGGATTACAGTCCCCGCCAAGTGCTGAATGCCGGTCGGTGCAGGTGTGGGCAGGTAGGCCTCCCAAACATTCCGTTACGATGGTGAGACTGTCGTCTTGGCCAACATGGGAGGATAATGTGCAGAGGTGGAGTATGCTAAAAAATAAATATAAAAAAAGGATACTGACATAAACCCGTGGGTGCCCGGGGGGGGGCCAGTTGGCTCCTCGTGGAGTGGAAAGATGGTATAATGTGATCGACTCAGGGTTGTAGAAAAGGGCATGTGGCACAGATTAGCCATCTTTTCGTTGTTGTCGCCTATCTCAATACCCCTATTGTTATTGGTGCATAGCGTTCCCATACAATAAGATAATTAGATACAATGGCCTCCACATTTATTTGAGCTCATTGTTCTTGTTTTAGAAATTTAGCTAATGGTGTGAATTCTGTTTGAAAAAGAACCAGAGAAAAAAAAAAAAAATGTTCAGTCACTCTACAGAATGTTGCTCCCAAACCACAACCAGAAAATATGTTAACCATTTTTAGTTGCTTGTCTGCTTGGACATTAACCACGAAAAACAAAACAAAACAAAAAACACAGTGGCTAGCATTATGTTGTCTGAAAAGCTGTTCCCAACCCACTGGCTCAGAACGTGTGTTGACAGCATGATGTTACTGAAGGGACGCTCAGGCCTGTTGTCTTTCAGTTATGAACCTGCTCTTCAGCTTGGCTGCAGTCCTGTAAACTGATCCAGAAAGAAGCTGAAGGGAGGGGGTGAGAAAGGGAATTTTTAGGTGCATTTCCTGGGCCTGGCATAAACAGAGGGGGCTAAGAGGTTGCCAGTGTCGGTGGACATTACTTTCAGCGCCTCTATTTTTATTTGTCCGTTATCTTCTTTCTTTTCTGTCCATGTGTGTATCTATGGAAGAACAAAACTGTAAATGTTAAAAAAATTGTGGAAGAAATTGGAGTGGGGTGAGAGAAAATAGTTTTTTGCGTGAAAAGTGAAAATTGTATTTTAAATTTTCTTCATTGCAGTTGGCTGTTTCTTTTCTTTTTTTTCTGTCATCTTTCATGTCTGACAACCACATTTCAGGAGGAAATAAATTCTTTGTGAGTGTGATATATCTGCCACACCTACCTGTATGTAGCATTATTTCTGGGGGGATTTAAAACGAGTAAAACAAGTACCTAAATAGGATTACCATAACGTCATTGTAGACTGAGATAGCATGTAAAGTAATTTCCTCATCTGTTTAGTTTAGCTTCTTTCTTCACAAATACCTCCCATTTCTTCACTACTGGTTATGCTATGGTTTAAAAATGATCTTAAGGTAGTGGAGAAATCCAGAAACCAAGAATGTAATTTGCCTTGTTCTGCAATACCGGAGTTTTCTTTTGATCTGCAATGTTTAGTCACATGGGTTAGCTACACAGTTACACAGCCCTAGGACTTCCGAGAGAATGAGAAAACGTATTCAAAGGATTTTTCAAAAGCAGTAATGAGGCACAATGAAATGTACTACAATGATGATGTTGTGCCATAAAGGGAAGGAGGGTTTCCTCTCGAATAGCCTTGTCACGAATAGCCTTGTCACGAATAGCCTTGTCATTGGCAAAGTAATGATGTTCCATGGCGCTGGCTTGGATTCCATTGAGATTGCTCGACCGAACCCAGACTTAAATAGATTCAGTTGAAGAGTCATGTTTCAGTAGAAAAGTCATGTTACATTAAATAATGCTATTTAAATAATTCCCCCAAACAAGTATTTTGTTAATGGCCGCCATGCTTGCTGATGATTATGATTTTCTATTTCCTTCTCAATGTGATGTTTTGCCTTGTCATGTGGTCCGCCAGGTTCCGTAAGGACTTCAGTTGACCTTTAGTGAAACCGGCATTGTGTGAAGAGACTTGGCACCGGACCTCGGCAGCTGCCCACTCCTCTTTGATGTGAGTACCAAACAGACGGCTCAGTGTGGTCTCCCTACAGGTGGTTTTAAGCCGTCGGAGACTGCATGTCTGATGTAACTAGTCAAGGTCTAAGGTAAGAACTTTGTGTTGAGCTGAATGTGTTGTTCTTCCCTCGCCAGCCTGTGTTCAACCTGTGAGTGGCGGCCACCAGCGAGCCCCGAGTGACAGCCTGTATGAGTGTGTGGCGCAAGGATGGGCAATGCAGTACAGGAACGCCAGGGGGCGCTGGCGCAGGGGGAGGTGCTGCCGCTCCCCTCTGCCGGCCAAGCTGAGGTGAGACGCCCTTGCTCTCCCCGAAGCCCAGCTTATCCCATAACCTCCCTTTCCTGTCGTTGGATTTTACACAAGGCTGGCTACATGTATGGGCATTCACCACGCAATGTGGCGTGGATCCTGTAGGCATTGAATTAAGGGTGGGGAGCTGCGTCTGCATGCTTGGCTTTAAGAGAAAGATGAGTTAGTAGGATAGTTATAATGGTGTCGTTCTCACAACCCCTGCAGCAGTAAGACAGTTATAATGGTGTCGTTCTCACAACCCCTGCAGCAGTAAGACAGTTATAATGGTGTCGCTCTCACAACCCCTGCACCAGTAAGACAGTTATAATGGTGTTGCTCTCACAACCCCTGCACCAGTAAGACAGTTATTTCTAAGAGATCAGCAGTCTGTCTCACTACTTGAACCAAGTTAACCTGAATCGCCCCATGTCCTCTCCCTGGCTTAATGATCTACTGCAGTTCAAACATGGACTGGTTCAGAGATGCACCTGGCAGACATGTAGAGACATGGGATCCAGTAGATAAGGAAGACACATTGTTTCACACATTTTTTTCTTCACTTGTACCAGTTATGTACCAAGATTTCCTGCACCTTGGGAAACTTATGGTGTGCATCTTCTTCCTCTTTTGATCTTTTAGAAGATGCAAATCATTCCTTTCCACACAGCATACATTTTTTATCTTGTCATCTGTCATCTGTGAGCAATTGGTGTGCCTTGTGCTACTCCTGTGGCTGGATTAACAAGTTATATGCCCCTCCCACCCCAAATGTCCATGTAAATGAATGACGAGTCTTACTAGATTCACTTTGGCCTAGCTCTTTCAGTGCAGTATACTAAAATAAAACTTACGGTTATTTCCAAATACTATAAAATAAGTAACTAGAAGAAGGGGGAAAATCTTTAAATATAATGTCCTCTCTAGCCATATGCTATTTTAAAGCATTGCTCCACCTGTTCTGATTGACTTCCTTCTCAATAAATACATGGGGGAGGGACGGGTATCTGCAGTAGTTTCCTTATAAACTACTTGTTTCCTTATAATTTGAACCTGCTGGAGCTACACTGATCCATTGTTGTTTTATTTTAGGTATCCTGTTTGTTAGCATTTTGGCTATGCTATGGTCATAGCTTTAGCACACCACAACCTGTTAGTCATAATTTCGTCAGCCTTCATATTAAACCTAACTACAGTTACCATTTTATCAGTCGTATTGGGTTTGTTTTCTGGGAGATAATATTTACATTGTTTTACTGGTTAAAAGCAAGTTCTTGAATAGTGAATTTGTAATCACTGGGCAGTTGACTCGCTCATCGTAATTTTATCACAGAGAAAATGCATATACACACTCAAATTGCAAGTGTCGACAGGGGCCCACTGGGGCCCAGGGCCGGTAATCGGACCATGGCTTCACCTGTGTGTCGTCCGGCAGGGCTACAAGCAGAGTCGCTCCGTGCTGAAATCTCTGCTGTCTGGGGCCTTGGCAGGGGCCGTGGCCAAAACCGCAGTGGCTCCGTTGGACAGAACCAAGATCATCTTTCAAGGTGGGTGAAGTTTCAGCGTGGAAGTTTCAGACCTTTAACAAGCAGTAGAAATGTACTTCAATGGCTCAATGGCTTTTTTCTATCTTTGCAGTGTCTTCAAACAGATTTTCTGCTAAGGTGAGTGTACTGAGAAAGGATCTCTAATGACCAACTCGTCTGCTAAATTGCAATGAAAGCATGGAGAAACTCCAATGGTGAGTGAGAATTATGTCGGAGTAGCTGGACGCCTGTCTCAGTGTGAGGTCGGCTCTCCACAGGAAGCCTATAGACTTATCTACCGCACCTACCTGAAGGAGGGCTTCTTCAGCCTGTGGAGAGGAAACTCGGCCACTATGGTGCGTGTCATCCCCTACGCTGCTATCCAGTTCTGTGCCCACGAGCAGTACAAGAAGCTCCTAGGGGGTTACTACGGCTTCCAAGGAAAGTAAGGACACGCCCCTCTCAGCCCACAGCCCAGATCCTTCTGCGCAACGCTAATACTGACATGAGCAGTAGGAGTCACCTGCTCCCTGACTTTTGGAGTGATAAAGCTCTGTGGTTTAACCTGCTACTGGCTCCTGTCTGTATTTCAGGGTGCTGCCACCGTTTCCTCGGTTACTGGCAGGATCACTGGCTGGGACCACGGCTGCCTTGGTTACCTACCCCCTGGACATGGTGCGCGCCAGGATGGCTGTCACCCCCAAGGAAATGTGAGCACGGCGCAGCCACCCCTTTGGCCTCGGCCCGCTCGGTGTGGGTCACTGACGGTGGTGAGCTCCAGCGTTGGGAGGGATTGAGTCTCGTTGTCTTCCTCCACAGGTACAGCAACATCATGCACGTGTTTGTGCGGATCTCTCGGGAGGAAGGGCTGAAGACCTTGTATCGAGGCTTCAACCCCACCATCCTGGGAGTGGTCCCCTACGCCGGCCTCAGTTTCTTCACCTATGAGACGCTCAAGAAGCTGCACGCTGGTAAGTGCCCTGCCGCACGAGTGAAAATGTGGATGGCTGATTTAGAATAGAACGTGGTGCTGGTTTACCTTAGACCTGGCTTTGTTTTGGAAAATCTTGACTTTGACTTTTATTCATGTTTACTGCTAGGGCCCAAGTCTGACAGCACTGCTCTAGCAGTCACAGGCTCAGCATTTTTCCACACCGCTTTTATTTTCTTGCTACGTTGATTTAATTGATACACTTTGTACTCATTGACCCCTCGGCCGCTTTGGAGTAGTTTAAGAAATAGTCCTTCATTCCAAATAGAATCAAATGCCTTTGCATCAAATGTTTTTACTTTATTTGTCTGGTGGACGTTTATTAGAGTGTGTAGGGTGTAAATATTGCCCTCCCTTTCTCTGTGTTCCTCCAGAGAGGAGCGGACGGACACAGCCGTACTCGTACGAGCGCCTGGCCTTCGGGGCGTGCGCGGGGCTGATCGGTCAGTCAGCGTCGTACCCGCTGGACGTGGTGCGGCGTCGCATGCAGACAGCAGGTGTGACGGGCCACACGTACGGCAGCATCCTGGGCACCATGCGGGAGATAGTGGCAGAGGAGGGGCTGGTGCGCGGACTCTACAAGGGGCTCAGCATGAACTGGGTGAAGGGCCCCATCGCCGTCGGCATCAGCTTCACCACCTTCGACCTCACGCAGATCCTCCTGCGCAAGCTGCAGCAGCATGGGTACTTTCCCCGGTAGCCAGCAGGGGGAGACAGACGAGGAGATTCTGGGCAGGAGGAAGTGTTGCCCACTGATTGTGCAGACCTCTGTTAAAGCGGCCAGCGCAGGCAGGCATGTGACTGGGTACGCTAAGTGAACACCGGGTTCTTATTGTACGGGGCCCATGCCTGTGTGTTTAAATGCGCACTTGCACTCGACATAACTTGTCTGAGCACAAAATCCATTTTGTCCTCTGCAGGCATGTGTGTTTATTTTGCCGGCTTTCTTCGCACATTGAAAAATTCCCACATTTTACTCTTCTGAGGTTTAAGGGCTGCGGCATAATACCCGTGTGATGACCCTGAGCATTAAAGGTTTGCCCACGTACCTGAAAACAGTGTTTAAAGAATGGATGCGTTGTTACCGCGAGGCAGTTTTTTTCTGGCACGTCTGGATGTCGTCCGCCCTGCATCAGGACACTGCTGATCCCCACAATTCTGGAGCATGAGCCTGCAGTCACCGTACGCTGTTCACCGCACTGTGTTCTGACCGCAAGTGATCAGCATTATCCGATGACTGATGACATGCCCAGGTCAGGGTTTTATGTTTCTCTTTGTTTTAATTAATGCCAAAAGGCAGGCACAAGGATACAGGTGGCTGAAGAAACTGTTAGTAAATGAAAACATGTTCATTCACAAATAACTAAAATATATGTATATAAATATATATTATTGCATATAAATATGCAAAGTTAAATAAATAGTTTTGCCATGGGTGGTGTCATATTTAACGTATTTAAAGCGAGTGAGTATTGGCATGAATAGTATTTGCAGTGCAGTGACTACGAGGTTAGAGTGTGGCGGACATTGGTGGGAGGTGTTCTTTAGAGCTCCGCAGATCGTACCCGGGTCCTTAGTCCTTTCAGTGCTCGTCAGCTCGCATTGCACACGAGCCCAGCTGTCGGGGGGGGGCCTGCTCCTGCCGCTCTGCCAGTGAAGCCGCCCGTGCCTGCCACCGTCTACCCTGAAGCCATGAGGCTGGCAAGCAAATCCGTTCAGCTAGAGGGACACACCCTATCACCTTTCACCCCCCGAGTCAGCCGTCTTCTCTCGCGAAACTCGTGGACTTGGATGACATTAATGATATATCCAGGGTTGGATATCAGCCCCCGCCCACAGGTCCAGCTTCATTTGCGTTTCCTCTGTTGTTTTACTGCTCTTGATAACCTGAGAATAAACTGGGTTTGGTTTTGTCCACTGTTGATATTAAGTGCCTGTCTGTCAAATTGTGAAGTTACTAAACAGACTTTGTTTTGGTTGACATCTACTTGTTTTTAATCTGTGTTTTCATGCACGTTGAAGTATTATAAGAAGGTTGTTAGTGTATGAGGTTATGAACTCTGGGAATGAATTTTGTTCAACAGCCTTTAACTGCCGAATGATAGTTGTATGCTTGCACAATAATATCCAGCAGTTTCAGAATGTATCAATTCTTAATACTTTTTTTAGCTGAAAGACTAAGCCCAAGACATATTCCGTCTTAGAACCGTCCTGTTCTCCGATGTTGAAACTTAATTTCTGACAGATTTAGCGCTAAAAGACAATCTAGATATGCCAAAGCTCTTTTTCTCTGAATGCTTTCTTGCTTTTAATTATATAGACCTATATCAACCGATCAAAGCAAGACATTGGAGTTTTTTTTCTTCAGAACATATGTAACTCACGGTGGCTTAACAACAATGTAACTACTAATATTCCTGTCACAAATGTAAGTAAACAAGATATCTGATTAATATTGTTTATTTGATAAAAGTCTGCTATATATTTGACCAGGAAATGTACAACTGGAATTTCAGAAAAAGAAAATAATGAAGAAAGGTGGTTTGGACTGTCAGGTTTAAGAGTTTTGAAATTTGGACTGGCCTATATGTTTTGGTGCAGGAAACCCTGTATGGAAATACCTTTAGAGTTAACCAACGCACCTGTCATTGGAGCGCGGTCCCTGCTGCCTTTTGTGTCCCTGCTGTTCTTGTGACCAGACACAAACGGCACCAGAACTGGGGCTCTCTGGCTTCTAAATTGAATGTAGCTCCTCACAAACCTGCATTTTAGAATGGGTCCAAAATGAATTGGCGCTCGGGTACTGGGGGATTCTGCTCTCCTTCGCAGTATGTTTCAAGTAAGGGTCAGGTAAACCTCTGATACTGTTAAGTAATGTATAGTGAACCTTTCTTGAAAAGAAATACAAAGCATTGGGTTACACTAATGCACAGTGTTATGGCTACAGTCTCTTAGTGTCATCAGTCATTAACTTTCTAATTGTTTCATTCTAATTGTTACTTGATGCAACAAATGCAGTCTTTTATGTACATTCTAACTACGTGTGCCAAGTCTGTGTGTTAAACTGATGAAAAGATCAAATGTTATTTCTGTACGGAACTTAGCACTAGGAAGCCGATTAAAGATTAAAGATTGCTTTAAAGTTCCCTCCGATTATATATAGGACTTTGTTTCTTAAAATGACTAGTTGGTGTGGTGCAAAACTGCCTGGATAACTGGATGTGTTATTTATTATACACCCTGTGTTACTTTAATAAATAATTGTCAACTTTCTATAGTTTTGGAAGTTGAGTAGTCCAACCTACGGTTTATTAACCAACTATGGCACAACCCGTTGGTCAAAGTGCGGAACGTTCTTAGTAACCACTGGGCCAAAAAGATGCCTCTGAGTATGTAACGTAAGCAGCAGAGTGGTGTTTGCTTTCTAGTTAATTGGATCAAACATGTCACTGTTCTAATCACCAATATTTTATTTTCCTATGCTTTGTTTTAATAACATATCCCAAAACAGCCACTGACAAGTGCCACTAAAAAAAAGAAAATGTGTTTTCATATAAAATGTGGAAAAAAATTATGTTTTCTTATTAAACAACGCCATGGTTAAATAGGCATAGTTTATAATATAGGGTTAATCGAAAAGGAAGTTGTAATGGAGAGACAGAAACGCTAGATGGTAGTGTTACACAGGGTCTCTTGTGCTTGACCGCCTGGCAGCTGTCCTGGCCGTGAACTTGACCTTGGCTTAGTGGTCTCTCTGTCTGCACTTAAACTACCATACTGCTCCCGGTCTCCCCAACTCTCTTTCAGTCATAGGGAAGACGTAAGGCATCACATCGGAGTGGCCAAAATCTACAGGCATGTTGCTCCTGCATGTAATGCCAAACGCCTTACTATTTTAATTTAATTATTTTAACTTTAATTACTTAAACTAATAACATTTTCTGTGTATTGATAGATGTTTAAAGTAATTATCACTGTACATCTAGATACAGATACTTGTACGGGTACAAAATTATTTTTTAAAGGACAATACACTGTGTTGACTTCATTCACCTAATCAACATTTTTTCAGCTTCCTTTATCTTAAATATTTTTAAATATTGTGTATCTTCTTTTTCTTCTAACTTAATACACGATACATTAGAACCTCGATAGGTGAGAGTTTTCCCCACTCAAACCATGTGCTTTTTGTGTGAACATCAGTTAAGAGCTTGGTCATTTTCGAACATTTGTAAACCTGTGGATTGTCCAATAGGGGGCAGTGTGCTGCAACGTAATTCATACGGTCTTCTGAAAAGCCTTGATGGGCATTGAGAAAATCTGTCTCTTTTTTCTGCCCTTGACCTTGATTGAAAAGTCTCAGCAACCCTTGCCTTAGAACCTTACCACATACCAACCATGAGGCAACCTGGTTTTGCCATGACCTTAACAAAAGAGTGGAGAGGGGGAAGATAAGCATCTCAATGAGGGATGGGGGTTGGGGTGTGCTGAGATGGGAGGAAGAGAGAGGGCACTGGGGAGTACCTGAGGGATGCAGTTGCCATAGGTACCTGGAACCATGCCAAAGGAGGGGAAAACTAATTTGCATGTATTCAAATGAACCATGAATAATTTACAACCAGGCGCTCAGATGGAGCGAACAATAGATTCTCACTTGCACATACACCATCTTCTCATTCTCACCTTCGCTGATTGTGTGGGAAATGGGAGGGATTTGGCAGCGGTTAGACTGTGTATGGGAGGCTGGCTTCTGCTGGTGTAAGAAAACAAAATAATACAGATCCTGATTTCAGTCTTATCAAGACAGACCGCCTTTCGATTTGCCTGGTTTGCCTACCGGAAAAATATCGTCTGCAATAATTTGCTGAGTTTTTTATTTTTTCCCCTCCCCTCCTCTCACTTTGTGCCTCAGCCATGGATATAACGTCAATCACCATCCTCCTCTCTAGTACCCACTAGGTGTGGCCGCCCTTGTAGAGAAGTATTCACGGAACAGTGCAAATCAAGCGTTTTACCCAAACAGAAACCTGCCCTCTGTATTTTTCAGTGTGTAGCTGCCGGAGGGCAGCAGTCGGAAAACATGGCTACCTATCTTTACACCGAAGCCTGTGGCACTACTGGGGAACTCTGGGGAACACAATGCCACTGAATTGTTCTGGCAGCCTCTGTTTGCGTCCAATACACTTCTCTCCGTTAACACACACAGGAATGTACAGAATGTGTCGATTTTCCTGTTGCCGCATGATAAAAAGCTTCATCCTTTAACTGTGAAAAATTGTGATTTTTTATGTTCTACACCATCTGACCACAGTGAAGTCTGCTTTGTCATCAGCAATTATACACAATGCAATTTGATTGACAAGTTGTGGTAATTCATAGGCCAGTCACGCAGTAATTTCTTAGTCGTTGTATGGGTGTTTAGATGGGTAAATTTCTGTTTGCACACTTTAAACAGAAAAAAGAAGCTATGCCCCCTTTCTGTGTTTGAGCTAATTTTCCTCCAAACGTTGACAGATGAATCTTAGTTAGTTGTGCCTAATGAATGTGAACAAGTTCAGGCCTATGTGGAAGTATACTGACTGTAAACCGACAGCAAACAATATGTCTGTTTGTCATGGATGTTATCCCGGTATTACTATAATCAATGGTAATATTATTTTTTTGTGCACTAATGTGTGCTGCTGCTGTGTATAGTATTTAGTGGTACAGTATGTTATAGTTCCCACTTGAAATGTCATGCATTGTCCATGCTTGTAGCTGATATGTGAAAAATACAAAACTGCAATAGGGCCGGTTTGAATAGCGATCACAAGAAATATTTGCTATGTACTTAAGTACAATGCGTGACTGATATAGATTCCAGTGAGACCAGAAGGAATAATATTTTTGACAGCTCCTTTTGAGCTCTAACAAAAAATAAATAATTGGATTATTTTAAATTATCTGTATTAGCATGTATTTTTTAAATTGAATAATAATAGATAGCAAGTAGCACTATTTACTGGTTTTGCTCACTGGCGTACACATCAGAAACCCAAAGCCGCGCAAGCTCCTTCAGTCTTCAACGACAAGCGTGGAAACGGAGCTGAGCCTCATGCTTTGAATTTGACAGTCGGGTCATATATAAATGTATATGTAGTTTTAGTTAGGCGGTCGCCTCTGAGTTAGCATTACAAAAGCCAAGGTCCTGTGAACGTTCTGCTCCTTGTGTTTACCGTGACACTTGGCTCAATAGCAGCGGCGTGGTTAGCATGACAAACTGCGCAAGCCCCCACACCCCATACCCCCCCATTGTATTCAGTTTTGTACTATTTTTTTGTCTTAATGTGCAGGACTAGAGGGCAGTGCTGTTTTCAGCAATACTGAGCATAAACTATTCGGTGCCCCGAGGTATGTTATATAGTTTGCTTCTGTCATTTTAAGGATTTACATTTTTATAAGAAAATGTCATGGAATTTCTGAGAGTTTTAAAGTAGGCCATAGACACCAGAAAAATTATAAGCTAAGTTCATTGAAAACTTGGCTTTTAAATGTCCTTTGCGCGAATTACTACATATTAATAAAGTCTGTTTTCTTACCCTTTTCACATTAAAAATATACGTACACGGATTTCGATAATTCCTAGTTCATCGTTTTGTTTCAGATAAATAATTTTATTTTATCAATTTTTATCTAATTTTATGAAAGGTTAAAAAATTATGTGAAATATATTATTGTCTTAAATTTTAACAGTTATGTTTAACAGCCATGGTATAAAGTAAATTGAGATTCCACTATATGAAATTAAACGCAGAAAATATGCTTTTCTATCTAATATCCATGGGTAGAAGAGTAAAAAAATGGGCAACGCTGAAAATTAATTCTAAATGTCTAAATATGCATATACATTGGTTGTTTATTAGTTAGTATGCACAGTAGAGTAAATAAACCATTTTAAAAATTTAAAAATAATGCGCGTATTTTGCCTTCTTTTACAATGTAAATTGTATAAACTCTATGAGAATACTCATTTTTTGCTTGGTGTTTACAGCTGTATTTAACTTATGCTACTTAATACCGCGTCAGCTTTAAAAGTTTTCAAATTGTGCATAGGTCAAAAAAGGGCACATTATTTTTGATTAACGTCTGACTAATAACCCTTAGTTGTTACGTATAATTAAATAATGTTCTTCTTAACGAAGTATTTTATTTTAAAATAGTTCGCAATGTTGCGATGTTTTTGACAATCATTCCTAATGATACTTTCATTCAGAAGTCTTATACAAGCCTCCAGGTTTGTTAGTGCGGTCAGTTCTTTTTCAGTTCTTTTATCCGTTCCTGTCTTTGTTTCTAATATGCGTGTAAATAGCTTGTTTGGTTATTTAAATTGGATCTCGTTAAGACTCTTAGTCTCTTAAATGTTTACAATCCCATAAGTTAAGGCACACGTCCATTCAATAATTCACCCCTGGCTGACCACAGACACAAAGGTTGCCCCTTTGAGCACCAAACCTAGCCTCGGGGTCATCAGTTGACCTATACACCATGTTTTCTTGTTGTGTCTGCAAGGTTCGGCTGCACAGGTCGAGTTGATGCCAAGTAGAGACTAGGCTGCCCTTAAAAATGTTATGATACCTTTTAAGAAACCATTAATTGCAGTTCACCTCATTAAACCTTATACTTTAACTTGGCTTGAATCAATGTATTCCTTTTTTAAGGACGATTGGACTGTGCTTAGCTCTTTGGTCTTTGGTCCATGCTTTATGTAAATTTCTCTGTCCTTGTTTCTGTAATTCCATGTTATTCCTGAAGCAGAAAATGTCCTTTTGCTCAGAGTAGTCTAAATGTCTAAAAAGTCTAAATTTGACCCCCCGCTCCACTAAAACAATGAAAAGGCCTAGCTGAACTACCAATAGTTTTTTTCTTCTTTATTACAGAAATGACCGTAGGAAGATGCAGGGGTGATGCTAGTGCTGGGTAGCAGGGATGTGGACCATTGTAATCTCCTGAGTGATGTTTAAAAAAGGCTTTTACCCCTGGCGAGAGTAGGGGAATCTGCAATGCTCTGTAAGCATGGATAGCCAGGCCATCTCACGGTTCAGTGGATCCTCCATGGGTGGTCCCCATGGTCAATACCACACTGTTTACCGGCTGGGCAGGACAGGATAATCCCCCTCTTCCTTTCAGCGGCCGGACTCCCCTCTTGGCGGCTAAGTCATGGCCAAGGCACCCCGGCCCCGTTTCGCGGTCGAGCCTCATTAAAGCCACAGTGGACGGACAAGGGCCACCGGGCTGGGTGAAGCACCGCGTGGGTCCCTGGATGCACTGGGGGATTGTGGAAACCGGCAGCTTGGAGAACCAGTGGTATGGGTGGCTTCCACCAGCAGCTGCTGCTGGTCTCTGCATGCCACGTTCTCTTAAGCCCCAGCAGCTCAACTCCCCTCAGCAGTCTGACGTGCGAATGAGCCCCTTCACCATTCATTAAGGGAGACGCCCTTTGTCTCAACGTGACGGCTTCATTCACACCACCTACACTACTTTCACTGCCAATAGGGAGATTTCTTCAGAAAACGGAAAAATAAAAGAAAGAGACGCAAGTACTGTATAATAACTGTTTATTGGAAATGTATACAATTTTGCAGAACAATTCACACATTGAATAGTTTTATTAAAGAAGAGATAAAACATTCTGAGGTCAAAGCATTAGAAATATAACATAAAACAATGAGACTGACTTTAGAACAGAATTTAGAACTGACACTGTTCTAAATTCAAATGCTGACAAACATAAATTCTCTGATTGGCACAGAATCTGTTGGGGATCGAAGAGGTCTGCTTATTAATTTGCCTAAATAACTCGGTCCTTCACCATTGCAGTCATTGCATTTACAGTCTCCCCGCCTGGCTCTATATTAGGACAGTCTATTCATTCTTGGGACCTTTTAATTAATTTTAATGAACACAGTTTAATGAAACATACTGAAACAGACAGACCAGACTTATACTTATACACTTACCTTCATGTATACTTACCATCACGTTCCAGCAATGCTACTTACTAACAGTTCCAGCTTTTATACAGAGGCTCGGAAAGGCATCAGATTAACCTGTAATTTAAGGACCCTTCTGAGTTATATGCAAACATAAGGTGTGCATGATCAAGGATTGAAATAATAGTTAAGACTATCAGAAACTATAGAAACAACTCTTGTGTGTGTGTGTTGTACAGGTGAGGACCCTTCTCTTACCCTCACTTTTAGCATCCTTGGTCTTCACAGCGAGCAGTGGTGCTCTTTGCTTGTGGATGGACGACAGGGGCCATCACCATGTGGTCTGTTTTGGACCCCCTAACTGGTCCTAGGGAGACATAATGAAACAGACAGGACTGAGTAGAGCACCTGGTTTCCCCAACCGACAGCTGCAGTGAGGAGGCCTGATGTGCTGCACGTGTGTGCCCACGTGACCGCGCAGCCGTCTGTGGGGTGCAGGTGTGCGCCCGAGGGACGAGATGACGTGGCGCGGCACGTGCTTTTGTGTGAACAATGAGCGGGAGAGGCAACGGCGGCGCCACGCTGCTGGGTTGTTTATGTCTGGGTTGGAGGAGGGGCAGCAGGCAGCCCTTATCACCCAGAAGGGCGACCCCTGAGCCTGTAGACAGACACAGGTCAACGCTCAGCCTGTCTGGGCACCCCGCTTGATCCCTGAGCTCCGGGGGGGGGGGGGGGGGGGGTGCTT
>JAOVYW010000038.1:3284189-3315312 GCA_025775045.1 Hiodon tergisus | reverse complement strand
CCCCCCCCCCCCCCCCCCCCCCCGCCCACACCTCTACACCCTCTTCCACTGGATTTAATTTTTCATAAACGTCAAATAAAAGAGAGGGGGGCAGGGGTGATGAATTGTACACATGAGGTTGAGCGCAGCTGTGCGTGACTTGGGTTCTGACTTGCTGTTTTGCACTCTCGCAGGAGTCCGAGTGGGAACAGAGCAAGCCGTCAGACCCGTGGGGAGGTTTCAGACGAGACCGGTCCTCCCCTCGGCCCGCTGCTCGGGAAGGAGCTCACGGCAGAACATAATCGAGCCCCGAGTCGCAGCCCAAGTGGCACCTGGTCTCCTTGTTCCAGGACTGAGTGCCCTGGACTGTCATCTACCACGACGTCCTGGGTTTACAGAGAGAGTGACAGGGAGGGC
Source organism: Hiodon tergisus (assembly GCA_025775045.1). NCBI lineage: Eukaryota > Metazoa > Chordata > Actinopteri > Hiodontiformes > Hiodontidae > Hiodon > Hiodon tergisus. The sequence continues at coordinate 3,314,916 of JAOVYW010000038.1, read as the reverse complement.
CACCCTGTAGCTCCAAAGCACGGTCATGCAATCTATTCCATTAAAATGATTCCTTTAGTTTCAGCTCTTTAGCATTCTAGTGTGTATTACGGCCACGCTGTCTCTGGATTGCTAATTTTTTGGGGGCTTGTGGACCATAACTTTGAGGCATATGTACTTTTCTCAGTGCAGCAGACTTCAATATATCTTACCTGTTTGTGCATTTCAATGTTCAGCCCGTATGACATCTCATAGTACTGTGAAAATGAAAGAAAATAAGGTTAGACTTAGACCCTGGGTGCTTTTTAAATGATCACACACCTTTAACTGGGATAGTAATAAAAATCATTGTGAATATTAGGCCCACACATGCTCTGCACGTCCGGTGCAAGGACAAACCCGAGCCCCCTCCAGGAGCGATGTTTACGGCTATTTGTCTCCAGCGTGAATCAGGGCCGCAGCGGCCCAGGATTAGCCTCGTTAGCCAGCATCTCTGAGAGTGACAGGGTCGGGGAGTAAAGGTGCAGGCCCAGCAGCTCAGAAATAAACACGGCAGGGAGCGATCCGGCCAAACCGCACGTCCCTAAAGCAATTACCCAGCTCGGAAATGGGCGCCCCCCGCCCCATTTGAGCTGCCGAAGTGTGGAATCCGATCGCCAATTACAGGCAGGGGCCTGCGCCTGCACAGCGGCACGCTGATGGATGCGAGCGTGATGCTGCCCAGATTAGATGAGATTAAGGCAGTAGACGGATCAATTAGAGGCGGAATATCAGACAGCTACAGGCCCCGGCCAGCAGAAATGAGATTAGTGGGGAGGTGAGGAGGGGGCTGGGAGACAGGAGAGAGAGGGACAGAGAGGAGAGTGGATTTGAGAGGATACAGGTACAGTATCACAGAGAAACTGATAAGAGGACGAGAGAGAGAGAGAGAGAGAGAGAGAGAGATGGGAGGTGGGGGAGAGCTAAAGGGATAGAGAGAGAGAGAGAGCCAGAATGTGTTGATTTTTTGTTCTTAAATACTTTGGCAACACTAGGTAACTCCCCGTCATGCTAATAAAGCCTGTTTGAATCCTTGATATAGAGAGAGGGAGAACAAAGCAGCAATACAAAATCAAGTTATTTTGCTCTATGCAAATAGAGTGGTTCTGTTGTCGCTACAGAACCGCTTTGGACAAACAGCAGAAGTCAAGCTGGATAAACACCGGCTGGATATTATACAACAAAAATGGAAAATTTAGAGGAAAACAGCATTACCACTTAATTGGGAATGTCATCCAAAACACCAATATTTTAAAATGCAACTCAAATTAACTCCACTGTTTATATCATCACATCAAATCTACTTCACTCCACTCTCACCCAGGAGCAAAATGTCACAGCACTGCAGATAAATATATAGTTCACACCCCTCCCCCCCTTCCCACCAGGAGAACCCCTCCAAGCAAACAAGCACCGAAGCTCGACCAACCCAGCTCCAGAACAAAAACAAACAGGAGAAAAACCATACTAATAAAATTAAACCCAGCAAAAAATGATACGCTGCATTATCAGGATGATAAAATAAATTCCCTAGATTAGAATGTTATCAGGCTGAAAACTGGAGGAATAGAGACTGCAGGGGGGTGAAAGGGACAAAGACGAAGAACAAAAGGCTAGAGACAAAGACTATAAGGTGGAAAGGAGTGGCGGAGGCAGCTGAAAGGTGGGACTGGAGACGGAGCAGGAGAGGGACCGGTGAAAGGGCGTTACACCAGGCTGGGGGCGACGGTACCAAGGCGTTCGGACACTCACTCACCATGATGTAATGACGCTGCATTTCTGATTTCTCACTGGCCAGCTTGTCACATTCCAGCTTCAGACTGGGAGGAAAAACAAGCAAATGATTCAGACGGTTTACACCTGACATTTCCTCACAATACAATATTCAACATTATCCCTGACAACAACAACAGATACACTGAATAATTAAAAAACAAAACAAACATGCCACAGAAACATGCCACAGAATAAAAGCCTTCCCTCTTCCCTAGCAGCAGCAGTGTTAAAAAAAAAAAAAAAGGCTTGATAATTTTTTTTTTTTTTTTTTATGGAAACTCTGAAGATGATGACAAGCTGTCTCAGCAGGACAAAAGAATTGCCAGATCATTTTAACCAGCAACCTCAGTCTACACATAGGTATCAGACATGCAAATAGAACTGTCACCTTTAACCATGTTACGCATGCGATATCCCATGGATATAATACATCGACCTCCCTCAACTGCCAAATCTGGGCTAACCAAATAGTCATAGCAGGTCACACTAAACCCCTATCCTGACAAAATCACCCAAACGGTTTCACTCCTAACAGTAAACCGCAACCTTATCACATGCTGCCATTCCCACTTTGCCTACTCCCCCTCGCTTCTCGAACTCCGGCAATGTGCGCCGGGGTTGCCATGACAACCGGCCTCCCTTCTGCCGCACTGAGAGAAACTCCTAAATGGCCAACGCAGAGCTGTGCAGGACTGTGATTGCTGGAATTGGTACAGGGGTGCTGGGATGCTCAAAAATGACACTTTGATGGAGTTTAATCGTCTTTTCTCCCACCTCTGAAAAGCTTGGGCTGTCATTGTTAGATTGATTTATGAACTACTTTATTTACTTATGCCTTACCAGGGGAAAGCTGTTACAAAGTTGGTACAATGCCCACGAGACGTCTCCAAAACTCTTCCGTTCCAAGCTGAATACATTTCCATAGGCTCAACACCTTTTCAAAGTTACAATACCTCATGTTTTTAATTATTATCCAGGAGCTGGTCAATGCATACTACAGGCCTGAAATTTCATTCTATTCTCTGGCCTTTGTTGAAGTCCAGTTTGCTAGGGCACCAAGGCCAAAGGCCATGTCACTGAGGACATTGAGAAATTGTCTAAACAAGAAAAGGGGTCACTTATGATACATAAAACTACAAAATACTGACTTAGGAGCTAGTGTGTAGTATCCCAAAAGATAATAAGCATATAAATCACACAATCCTGTTGTGACGTTTGTAACGGTTGATGAATTGCATTGGCAGTTTTATCAATTGAACAGAAAACCTTCTGTTTACAGCAGCACCTTGGTTTATTTATCTCATAGATCAAATGCTGACGTTCAATGCTTAGCATGTAAAACGTTCATGAAGTGTATCTCATGCTCCCAGATTATCAATTCTCTGACTTTAAGCAGTGGATACTTGGGAGTTTTTTTAATCCATTGATATGCTTTAAGCATTCTTTTCGTAGCATTGTGCTTAAATAAAATAATCGATGAAATCCATCAACTCGTTGGATAGGCAAGAACGACTAAGCTATGGCAAATATATGTTGAAACCTTTATTTAACTTCAATTCACTTGTTTAATCCGCCAAACAGATCAACCACTGAATTAAAATATAAGCTTCTCTCCCCCGAAAGAACAGCAACTGTCTGAACAACTTAACTAGCTAAGTAGCTATACTCATGTGGCTCGCTAGCACAACAAATACCGCAATGTGTGTACAACTATATTTTACAGCTGCTTACATTTACATTTTCAGAGAGCTTAGTTAAGAAAGATAGATAAAAAAATAAGTAACAGCAAACCAGCATTAGCTAAGGTTATCTAACAACCTAGCTGGTAGACTGCAGGGCCCGACTGATATATGACTAGCTAGCTAGCTAGCTGTGATAACAGAACATCATCATGTGTTAACGTGTTTGGCTATGGATTTCATTTGATTATGTTCCGGTCACTTGCTTGGTAGCTACTAGCTAACTCAAAGTAGCTTAGCTTAGAGTTGAAGTAATTATTCAGTTTTCCTCAGAAAGTTTTCGCTAGCATGCGAAAAGTGTGCTTTTTTGATGTGAGCATTGCACAGGCTGAATAGCAAATGGCAAATTTTGCAAGTGACAGCGAGGAGACGAGCCACTTTGGCAGGTAAGGGTAGAGTTTATTTCAAGGGTACAGAATGCCATAACGTACTGCAGGCTTCTCATTCGAATAAGGGAAGCATCCATACTGCCTGGTGCATGTTGAACACTTTCCACAACAATGGGCCAAGAATATGAAGTATGTCCTAAGCTGCTAACAAGCCCAAATCAACAATACCAAAGCCAAAGAAGATTCTGAAACTCCATGTTGTAGAGCACCCCACCACTTACGCCTGACTCCCGCTCTCGTACAGGTCGCTCCGACTCCCCCCACCACCTACGCCCGACTCCCACTCTCATACAGCTCGCCGACTGCTAGAATAACCAAATAAATACCAAACTTAACCAAATTACTTTCCAAATCCTCCTGAAACATTGACCGAGCAAATTTAACTGTCATTTTTTCTGGACTATACTACCAAAACTCTGGAAAACTTTGAAAACTTAATTGATGAGAACTGCTGAAGACTGTGCGTCATGAGTCCACCGCAGAAACAACCGAGGCGAGACTGGTCCACTGACGGACGGAACCACCACAATTGAGGTTAGTGTACTCGAGTCAATACACAACAAACTATCAATTTCGCGGACATAAAATAACTTAAGGCAAGTCTTGAGTATAGCCAATCACAAATCAAAACACTACAGATAGAAAACAAGGAGCTAAAACTTAGTCAACACATTCTGACTCCTCCCACCACCTACACCTAACTCCTGCTCTCGTACAGCTCGCTCTGACTCCACCATGTTGGGTGGCCCGTGATTTCCCCACCCCCTTCGCCTCCTGCTCTCGGCCTCTGGACAAGGCCCATGGAGCTCTCACAATTGCGTGCTGAATATTTAACATCCCCACTTCTGCAGTAATGGAAGGGCAAATGACTGGAAGGCCAATTCCAGCTAAAAACAGAGTAAAAGAACGGTTCACTGAATCGGCAGGTGCGTGGGATGATTGCACCCATAGTGCCTTCTATATATTTTTTTATAATGGGGGGGTGGTGGAAATTCACAGGTCAAATGCCTTTGTTGGAATGATTACTGAACAACCTGTGTATCAAAATATGTCCTTATCTGACAATTGGGATTATTTTCATACACTGAGCACCTCATAAACCAAGCTCTCTCTCAAACCACAAATAACGAACAAGATAAATGTAACCGTTTCATTCCTCATTGAAAGCGAAACGAATCCTCATGGAAAATGAAACTTAAGCACTTGTTAATTCAACTATGAAAATTGTGCATTAACTGCGATTTACCTGTGATACTGTGCTTGGAGGAACTGGAACTCGTCCTTGATTCGATCACACGAGTCAGAGGTTGTGAACTTCAGCTGCTGTGAAGACTGGGATGAAGCCTGTATGAAACAAAACAAACCAAGTAAATTAAACTAAAATATACACATTTTAAAAATCATCTCACACGATGCATAGGCATATTCCTCAAATTCATGACACCAAGCCAAACGACAATGACAGAATTCTATTTTCCTTGAATAAAAAATAAAAACAGGAAGGTAAGTTGAATGTTATTTCCATGAGCTACTCAAAACATTGAGATGAAATGAATGATTCAATACCAAATACATTCACCATCCTGCTCAATAATTTTATTTTCACAACAATAATAAAATAAATGATTATTGATCACATCCATAATAACTTAGGCTACAGGAACTTTTTCAGGAACTAAGCCTGAGTGGTCAATAAAATGGAAATATATAATTTCAATGTGAAGCGTGAAGCCTCTTTCAAGTTCCATTATTGATCAGTCATTGAAATGTTCAAAAAATATTCAAAAAAATCTAAAAATCAAAGCAAATTATACATAATGGTTCACAACATTAAATCTGACAGCTATTAAAGTATTTCAATAAAAAATTACCTGTCAACATTTTTCCACAAAGTTCCAATTAAACAGTTTTTGAATTGCACATCAAGCAATCATATTTCCATTTCCGAGACACCATCTATCCCCAGGGCAGTGATTTTCCTAAATGATGTTAAATGCAGTGTTCCCAAATTCGCAGGCAGAATGTTTTTTGCCCCCAAATTAATTGAATCTTGGTCTATGTGGAGTTTAAGAGGCTCTGAGAGCTCTGTGCAGTTAGCGCAATAAAATCTCTCTTTATCTGGAAAGGCAGCCAAGCTCTCGCGAATGTGTACTCAATGGATGATTACAGCCAAGTTGACATGAATGAAATTGGTGACAGGTTAACAATTTCCCACTAGTACAAATACGAGGGCTGAGGTTACCCTAGGTGTGGCGATTTAAATGTTACCAGTAAAGAGTTAATGGTTAAGGACCAGGCTTAGCACATGACAATCCCACCATAGTCAGACATTCTGCATCCGTTATGTCAGAAGGCCAAAGACAACCACAAAAGGCTCATGTTATACCACACCTTTTCAGTATCAGTAACTACAGGATACTACAGCACACAGCATCTACCCGCAATGACACACAATTCCTAGAAACGGCAGCCTGTTCTATAAAAACCTGCATTTGGCTGGAAAGTGGCTGTCCTTCCCCTAGTTGGTCATTAACCTCAACCATTCTTTTCAGACACGCCCAAAATAATTTCACTTTGCATCCATTCAAGAGCCATTATGGACATAATATAATATCTTCTGCTTCCAGTTTACTGCTTTATCATCCCATTTTTCATTTTAAAAAGAACAAGATGTCATAAATCTAGGAAGTATAAGGAGGTGGCTGTATCAAGACCAAATGCATAAGTCCAGTTAAATCCAATACTATGACTCTGCACTGCTCCCAGGTAATTTTTGTATCTTTTCAAACGTTGCCAAAAAATACATAGACCCCCAAATAAGAACAACATGATAAAGCACAACTGGACCACGGCCAGGATCAATAGTGATATCATTAACGTCCAGTTTGGCCCCAGCAGCACTACAATGTGAAATGATGAAAAAGCCAAGAGTAATATGATAACATTGGGCTCTACATTGCTTTGCATGTAAAATCAGCCGTATGCTTACTGGCAACTGAGAGCAGGAGTGGGTGTTGGGTTACAGAGCGTGGTTATAAAGCGAGGACACATGGGTATGGAGGACTCACGCTTTTCATACAGCATTTACGTGACATTTCTGCTAATGAAGCTCAATCTGACGTGATAGATGGGAGAGATTTCAGTTATAACAGCAGGAGAACAACGCAGAAACCACCACTCGATCTGAGTGACGTGCCAATTATCTTTTATTAATTGGTGACTAAATATTTAGTTTTCTATTCAACCTTTATGAAATGTTTTAAATAAATATATTTATCTGTTATACAACAACAAAACTCATCTATTCACAAAATCCACTCAACATTTCCCTTCAACGTTGTGTACTTAAATAGGAGAAAATGGCTTCCTTCTGTCTTGTGCCACATCATGTCCAGTTCTTTATGAAGAGATATATCAACTGTAGCCTCATCTGTGTCATGAGCATACTGGATTGAGTTACTTTAATTCAATAGACTGCTTTCCATTAGAATCAGCTACATATTCTGTCCAATTAAATGTCCATCGATAGAGAAAACTCATGAATAGCATTAACATTAGCTTCATGCGTTTCATGTTACCCCGGAGAAGAAAATAAAGAGCATATTCTCGCTGCGCTAGATATAACACATATATAAAACCACCCATACAAATGTGCAATAAACCAATAAACCAGGCATATAAAGGTGCTTTTAGTTTAATGTATTCTTTGGTCCCTTCTCACGGCACTCATGTACATACACATTACATTTGTGACAATCAGGGCTTTTCATTAAGGGTTTTTACATAAGTTTCTTTACTACACTGATGCATCCGTGTAATAAAAATCAATGAGAGACTTTTCGGGGGCAGAGCAAGATGATTTGAGTGTACAATAAATGTCTGATTTCATAAACATATATACATAAATAAATAAATATATACATACATACATACATACACACACACACACATATACACACACAAGCACAAACACACACACACACAAAATAAAAACAAAAACAAGTCATAGGCAACTTTCTAGTAAATACACGCAATTCTTTGCAATGACCCCAGTCAACTATCTAGCATTACCATTAGCCTCAAGAACTTAAACACACCATAGTTAGCTTGTTAGCTACACAAAGCTCATATGAAGATTTTCCGCAACTTGAAATAAAAGCAAGACAGACTCCTTCCGGAAAACGCAGTTCTGCTCTGTCCCATGGTGACTCAATTAAAACATTTAAAAGCTCCGCGTTTTGGTGGGCCAGATATGAGTCTTAAGTGTCATAATGAGATTTATGATCTCTAAATTAACTGTCCTGCACATCCCTTCAGGATGAAATGATCGTGAATTTCACTTAGAATATTCCACCAGAATGTTTTTCAGCATCCTGAAAAAATATTGTATGTCCATGAAATCAACTTATATGGAGAAACAAAACAGTGGGCCTATTCCTCCAAAACCAATAATGAACGAACAAAACCACAACAAGCCCCAAAGCCCATCACCAGCCATTTCAGCTAACCGCCAGCTATTGTGCACTCTAGCACATATTTTCACACGTTACGTCTTTTCAGAACATACAGAAACATCCTGTGAACAGACGTGATTCACGTACCCACGCAAATGTCAATATGCCCACCGAGACAATGAAGTCAAAGAACCTGTTTTAAAGAAACTTTTTCCTTCCTCTTAGGGGAGTAAGGCGAAGTTCTGAAAGATGCCACTGTAAGGGCTAAAGACTGAGAAAGGGCCCACAGGCTGTAGCCAAAGGGCTGGCAACCTAACAAGACCGCAGGGTCAAATCTAACCTATATAATATAGCCAACCCGACATGCTTCTGTAAAATGTTTAAATGTGGTATAGATGGTTTAAAATACTAAACCTTCAATTGCTCTAGATCTTCTTAAATGATCTAACTAACCAATCCTTCACAAAGTTTCTTAATCCTGACAATTAAAATAAGCCTAAGATTCCCATTAATCAGCAGAGCGGAGAATCGGCTATATGTAATGCAAGTCCATATGTATCACTTAAGTGTAGTGAAAAGTAATAATTAAAACCTTATTGTAGCAAAAACTCTGAAGGACAGAAACCATCAGTCAATGTATAATTCAGTAGTGGACTTTGGCTTGTCATGCAACCAAGAGGGGGTAATAATTGTGTTTTGGGGCTGGAATTTGATTTTGATTTTTATCTCCAGAGAGCCGACCCCAGCTTAGCCCCGACTCTGGGCCGCAGTTGCGTGGTGGCGTTATCCCAGCCCGGCACAGAGCTGATTTGACCTTGTTAAGATGCCTTAAAGGGGATTATTTCACTTTGATCGCTCCCACAAAGAGGCTTCCCTTCACATGACTGGTCAACAGCCGCAGCTCAGAGCGCATAACCCAGAGCGGCCACCAGAGAGCAGCCCACTCAACCGCCAATGGAAACATGGAGGAAACGGACTAGTTGGAATAGTGAAAACAAGCTGCTTCAGTAAACTTTTGCTTTCGAACATTGATCCACAGCGCTGCTGTCTAAATTTAGGCTGCGAGGAACCGAATAAAAACACAACTTAATAAATTTATAGGAGTGAATCCTAGCCATCGGGGTCCAGGTCATTTATACGATGAGATTTTTTTGAGCCAAAAGGGTTAATGTCTCTTTTTGGACCCAAGTGTCCATTCAAGCAGACCTGGAGGTGTCCCTGGGGCTGGCCAATCAATCACAAAGCCTCACTTTGCCCCCACCACCAGCCTGGCTGTTTTGTTCCAGCTCAGTGGTGCAGTTTTGCCAGCACACACCATGCGTGAATACTGATGCTGCCCTGCAGTTGCACACACGGACACACGCACAGCCTGTACACCACACACACACGGACACACGCACAGCCTGTACACCACACACACACGGACACACGCACAGCCTGTACACCACACACACACGGACACACGCAGCCTGTACACCACACACACACGGACACACGCACAGCCTGTACACCACACACACACACGGACACACGCAGCCTGTACACCACACACACACGGACACACGCAGCCTGTATACCACACACACAGCCTGTATACCACACACACACAGCCTGTATACTACACACACACACGCACGCACAGCCTATATACCACACACACACACACGCAGCCTGTATACCACACACACACGGACACACGCAGCCTGTATACCACACACACACGCACGCACAGCCTATATACCAGACACACGCAGCCTGTATACCACACGCAGCCTGTATACCACACACACACGCAGCCTGTATACCACACACACACACACGCACAGCCTATATACCAGACACACGCAGCTTGTATACCACACACACAGCCTGTATACTACACACACACACACGCACACACGCACAGCCTATACCCCCCCCCCCCACACACACACACAAAACAAGTCCCGGCCTTCAGTAGGGATAATTCAGCAACGTCACTCATGTACAGTCATAACTTCCATGACAGCCTGACATTAAAGCCAATAAGCATACACAGCTTAGAGTAAAGCTTCCTCTCATCACACTCGGTAGACACCGAGATAACAGCCCGTCACTACATGCTGTCCGCATAGTCCTGGTTAAAGGTGTGCTCTTATCTTATTTGGATTTGGGGGAATAAAGTTATTTTCAAACCCCTGCCAAAACATTCAGGCTTCACTGTTTTCACAGCTGTATTTATCTAGCCCAGAGAAAGCATGGCGGTTTTGTTTAGATTGAACATAATCTCCCCGGGAGTATTTTCTTTATTCTTATCAATGGCGTTCTCTGCGGCTCCTCCTCTTTCTTCCTCAGTTGTACTGCTGCCTGTCCCAAGGTTCCCCACGGACCCAAGTGTGTGTGGGTGCACATGTTTTTACCGCTTATTCGGTGTCTGGTGGGGGTTGGGATAGGGGTGGGCGATATGTCGAATATACTCGATGTATCGCGGCTTGTTCTGCTCACGATGTAGTGAATTACTAATTTCGCAAACCGAGTACAAATTGTCAAGTAATTTTTTTAATCCGCCGGCATGAGACTTTTTGCGTTCCACTTCTCTCCCTCTCAAAGACACAGAAAGAAAAAAAACTTGGACACATACGTCACACACACTCGCTCACCCACCCAGACCACTCTCCTGGACGAGTGTGTGTGACGTATATAGGGGAGAGTCGTGAGATGTGTGTTTTTGTATCTGGAGAGAACAGGGAAAGAGCCTAGAGATCGAAAGAAGCGAAGCGACAAAACGAGTGTGGAGTTCGGGAACGGTAATAGAACATGGAGGCGGACGAATTGGTTCAGAAAAGAAAGAGCACTGGATCCATCGTCTGGCAGCGGTTTGGATATCGCAGAGAAGATGTTGAACAAACAACGGTTATCTGTCCAATATGCAGCAAAACCATTGCCACAAAAGGTAGCAGGAATGTCCTTGTTGAATGCACTTTTGTTGCGTTGAGCTCTGTTAAGGGTCTTGGTTGAGCTTGAGCTCTGTAGAACTAGAATGTAGTCCTAAAATCATGTCATTATTCATTTAACAGCTGTTAAAAGCCTATGTGTGCAATTACCTGGTATATATATACTGTTCTGTTAAATTGAACTTGGTTGTGATTTCCCTCTTTTTGCATCCACGTTTAAAATTGTTCCAATAGAAAACACTAATGAATATAAACATGTTAGAATAACAATATAGAATGTTTTAAAGCAGACATATGTTGAAGGGACTACTAGAATCATTATATTTGTGTGATTGTATGCATCAAAGGGGTTAAATCAAGCATTTATGAAGTGCTTTAAAAAAAATCGAGATATATATAGTGTATCGTGATATAGCCTAAAAATATTGCGATATTATTTATAGGCCATATCGCCCTGCCCCAGGTTGGGAGTAACAGTCTTCCCCCTCCCCCCTCACCATCCAAAATCAATTAGTGCTCCTGCTACAAAAATCAATATCACCTGTGACCTCCATGGACCCCTCCCACCCCCTCCACAGGACGACAAGTTTACAGAGTGGACTGATTGTGATGCTAATGAGCAGAGTTGCCCTTAATGACCCAGACATCTGCTGGGCTGTGTGTCAAGGCCCTGATTCAATTTGTTCCCCAGAAACAAAAAGCGGATAAGACCCTGGAGGCCAGGGGTGTGTGTGTTTGTGTGTGCGTGTGAGCTAGACAGTAGAAGTGTTACTGTGCAATTATAACTCAAGCTCTGTGTGTCTGTGTGTACATGACAGCAGAAAATTGTGTGACTGTACAATTATAACTCAAGCTCTGCGTATGTGTGTGTTAGAACTGCGCGGAGACAAAAAGAGCCAGAGAGTAAGCGTGGGATAGTTATTGCACAAAGGGTTAATTTTGTGTGTGTGTGTGTGTGTGTAAATATACCTAGGGCTGTTGCAGGATGCAACCTGTCTCAAATAATGTAAAATAAAGGCTGCTTTAACTGAGGACAGATAGGGGTGGGAACAGTGCTCTTGGTGTGTGTGTGTGTGTGTGTGTGTATGTGTGAGAGAGAGAGAGACAGCGAGAGATAGAGAGGGGGGAGGGGCAGGAGGGAGTTTGTTTAGAGGGAGAGAAGGGACTAGAGGGGATTAACCTTTCCCCAGCTGGAGGCTTTTGTAGAAAGGCTGGGGGCTGTCCTGTTAATTCAAGTGGGCTTAATAATGCCTCAAACCCCCTGCTCCTGGCCCGCCCTCCCACACATTAGATCTAGGAGGAAGTACATAATAAAGAGAGAACAGAGAGGGACAGAATGCGTGCGTGCGTGCGTGTGTGTGTGGCCTGTGCCAGGGAGAGTAGCCAAGCGTTTCTCACACAAGATGTGTGCTCTCCTCTCCCTCTCTCATTGTCAATGTATTCTGAAGTGTGGGGGTGGGGGAAATAGTTCCTCACACACGATGCCTACCAAGCTGAGGTGAACCACGCCGCGCCGCACGCTAACAAAGCCGAGACAGCTTCTGAGAACTGCACCTAAAGGATTAACTCACACGGCATGGGGCAATTAGACATGACCGCCATTGTTACTAGGCTGTGGCCTGTCACTCCAGGCAAATGTTTATCGGATGCCGTTCACTCCGATGTCAGCGAGGTGGTCGTGCATTGTGGGTTAACTACATCGGCCGAGCAGAGCAGTCTCAGGCCCAGACGAGCGGTCATGGTCACTCGTCTTATTGGTTTGCCCTGTACTATACAAATAGTTACAATATAGAAAACTTACAAGGTTATCCATAGCGCTAAATTGGTCTCTTTAAGAGAGACACCAAGTTACAACCCAACATTCATTAACGGATGACAGAGCCCATAATGGTGGGGTGAGAAACCGTGAAGGATCATTTCCAGCTCTTTTCAATACAAGTGATCAAACAAAAACAAACCCAGTGACCTTTCATTCCTAGGCAAGATAAAAAGCAAACATTCTTCATATCAACTGACCGCGTCCCATCCTCAACGCCCACCAAAAAGACTTTAAACTAAAGGAAAAACACCTGCAGCCAACTGATTTAAAACGTGGCAAGATTCATGTTTTGAATCCAAACCAATGGTTCAGAGCTCCATTTTCCTCCAGTGTCTCACAATTACTTGATAATCTTCAGTTGAGTTGGAGGAGGGAAGGAGGAGGTCTGAGTGAGAGCGGCTTACAGAGTGGACTAACTCCTCTGTAAAATCGCTGTGCTAAATCAGTAATCCTCATTTATAATCCTGTGCGCTGCATCTCATTAGTCAAAACAAGTAGCATAAGGGCACTCAATTGGATTAGAAAACACAAGCCAGGCAAGGTCTGCACTTTAAAGCACACAAAGGACCACGATGTAAAGAGTTGCCTAGCCATTGGATTCTTACAATGAGAAACAGAGTCACTGGGTTAACTTTCTACATAACAATTCCAAGCGCCAAAACATAGGTATCAAAGATACATTTTTCTGCAGCTTGTCACAGCTAGTTGATGATAGAACCATGAGTTCTTTCAGTGGGCCAGACACCAATCCGTACAGGCTCAAAAGAAAACAAGAGCTGTTGGCATTTAAGACTACTTCTGGGAGACCCAACCACCCCATCTGCAGTCACTGAATGCTGGGAAAAGGGACTCCAACTCATGTGGCTTATCCATAAAAACTGACCAGAGCCGTTCAACATGTTCACAAAATCACAAGCTGCATTTCTGGGCTGTGTGATTTTAGGCTACGATGTGGTGGGAAACCCGTTTCCGAGACCAAAGCTTCCCACCCATCCTTGATGCCGAGTGAGAACAGCTGGATGCCAGTCATATGATCTGTAACTAGTGCAAAACAACCCCAAGACCATTTTCTGGTTTGCGTTTACCATGGTTAGCCAGCTGTATCATCATCTGAGACCAGTGGTCAGGGGCAGTTTTGAGAGTCCCAGGAAACATGAATGGAATATAACATTGAGAGCCCCCCCCCCTCACAATATCTCCCAGTGAATAAATTACAACTTAAATTTGGAGCACTACATGATGCACGGAACTGCACTACAATATGAACTGCACTGCGCGGTGCACTGCGCGATGCTGCTCCACGATGCTGCTCCACCACAGGCTACTATTTTTACAACTTTACTGTGGATGCAGGAATTGCTCTCTGTTTAACAGCTATTTAATCCCCCTTCCTGCTGCAGTTCACCCCCTGCAGTGCAAACTCAATGGGCAAACGGGAAGCCAAGTTTAGCTGGGGGGGTGGGTGGGAGCTCCTGGTGCAGGTTCAAATAATATTTCAACCCAGAGCTTGGTCCAAGTATCAACACTACTCACAACAATGAACAGCAATACTACATCAGGAAATTGCTATACAAAAACAAAAAATTTAAATGGCAGCACTAAGAGCTATTCCACTATTTTCACATTTAAAAAATCTGTACAATAACCTTAGAGACTGTTTGCATACAAGACTTAAACGGGTTTCAGCCTCCCGAGTGGATCTGATGGTAAAGGCACTCGCTATACGCAGACTCGGCCATACTTACAAGTGGCCCCGGCTCGCCGCTACAACACTAGCCGTGTATGCCAAGAGGGGGAGGAAGAACGACTTGGCTCCACCAACCCTAGTCATCTTGGAGCCACTCATCTCTTCCACACTGCAGGCTACACAGCCAGCAGATGAGCACCTTCTAGAGGAGATGCTGGTCCCTCTCGATGGCACTGCAAGCACCTGGGACGCCGGTAGGGGATGCTTGTTAGCGATGAGCCGAGAGAAACCCTGCCGACTGAAACCACCCCAGTCCGGGCAGTGCTACGCCAATTGTGGGGCCCCACTGTGCTCTCCCGGTAACAACCGAACAATGACATGAGCTGGATTCATATGGGAGGACTCCAGCTCATAGGGCTCAGTCTGCGCTCTGGTGAGCACCTTCACCGTCTGAGCCACTCGGGAGGTAAACATTTCTATTCTAATCCAAACGCTAAAGGAGAAAAGTTGCTAAAGCACTTTTAAATGGTAATAAACGGTAATACATGATTAACATTTTATAAACTATTTGTGTTAAAGACTGTGTGCAGTCACGCGTGAACATTAAAAAAACCTCAGAAAAACACATAAATCACAAGCACAGGATTCATTATATTCTAAATAAAAAGGAAAACAAATCACATTTTGATGTTTTTAAGGCACGTGAAAACCTTAAAAATGGTATATCACCGACATCTTAAAAGATGGACGGAGTCCGCAGTGCTTCACCACTCGAGGACATCACTTTGCCTAAGACCTTCCAGTAACATCCGCGAGAGCCACTACCGGCACGATGCGCAATCAGCGAGCGGGAAACCTGGACACGGCCGCCTCGGTGTCGGGTCGAGAGGCTTTCCAGCCGGATCCGCTGCCCAATTAGCCCATGCTTCCTCCTGAGCGCCATGATGAGGTGTGAAGTGGAAGGGAGATCAATCTCCGACACAGACTGACAGGTAGGCCCGCTTCCCGCAGGTCGATCGCCTGCTCTCCGGCCGGGCAGAGCAACGGAGGCTAATTACCCGGCCCCCCTGCCTGCCGTCGATAACAAAGTGAAGACCTTCTGAGACGGGCAGCTGAGGGAAAGTGGCGTCTCACAACACCTTGTGCCCTGCGGGCTCCCAACAGGAGGAACCAGGAAAGCAAGCAGAGTACCTTTATGCCACACTTTGACCTGGTAAGAGGCCACACATGATTCAGAGGGCCTGGATAGCTGGACAGTGCATTGCTTCAAATGCGCTACAATGCACCTGTGTGATTGGAGCATTCTGGCAACCATATATTTTTAGCCTTGCCTAAAGTGACCAGCAGCTTTTGTCACCGTGTGGTCCAGAGCAGACCCCCTGGGGTCATTAACAGAATGGTGACCATTACTGGCTTCCTTCTCTGAGCCACCACTAATGAGCATCAGGTTTGCATTTCACACCATGTGTTAGAGGTCTGACATGACCTCTCAACGGCTGCTTGGTAAAAAAAAAATTAGTGACCCTGAAATACCAAGAGAACTTATAATAAGCCATTATAATCATGATGTTAAAATGAAACTGAGTGCACTTCCTTTTTCAATTTAATAGCATGAAACCCGGGGTTCCAATCACACAAATATTATTTTCCGATTAAATTTCTTTCCATGAAATATGAATTTTTTTCCAGAGCTAAACACAAATTCTTGGACGTACATACTGGGCATAGCATATTATTATTTACATGCACAAAAGTGTAGCAAAGCCAAAAATGTTGTGTACAAACCTAGAAATTAGACACAGCAGCGATAAACCAGCACATTAGTTGTAGAACAACTTCCATAACCGCTGGTTCAAAACCATCAGTTATTTTCACCTTCATTTGGAGTCGCCATTTAGGACATTTCCCCTGCAAACATATTTCGGGGAAACAAAGCCTGCAGGTGAGAGTCCTCTACATACCCTTTTGACACGTTATTCATTTTAAAAACTGCCAGCTATGCAGCCCACGGAGGGGGATCCAGGCTGACTGATGGAGAGGCATGTCCCTATTCACTGGACTAAAAACCTGCAGGATCCTGCTGCGCTGCTCAAAGAGGACCTCAGTGTAACCACCCGAGAGATCCTCTTCTCAGCCCATCTCCTTCACTCCAGCATTTACAAATATCCAAGGTACTTACTTTTTCTCATCTTCGTTTTCTAACTATTTATATTTTATAAATATTCTATAAAATAACTAGCTCAATACAGCCAATTTCAGTCATTGATAACTGACAATTATTATTTTAGCATAACAATAATGAAACTATGCGTCCACATTTGACCTAGTGTTACTGTCCACCTGTTGAGAGTACGTGCTTTGAGGAAATGTATAAAGTTGCTACGCCTGTACTAACTAGCATAGAGGGTAAGCAACAAAACAGTTTTAGTAATTAATTGTACCTACGATTCCCTTACCTATAACTGTAGTAATTTCTGTTCAGTCCTACAGTCAAAATAGTAATGTTATCGTTTCTTAGGGGAAAAATTATTTTTTGTTAATAAACAAGGCATAACAATATACTTTAGTAGGTTTCAATAGAATAATTTGATTAAAAAACCTCTACCAACCAAGCTGACAGGCCCTATAATTTATGTATTAACGTGCAGGAGTTTCACAAAAGAATTGTCGCTTAGCACATAGCTAAAGCGTGAATTCTGTGATAGCACAGTGGTGAATAACGATGACCAATTCTAGGTAGCGAATGAAAAATATTTCCATCCTCTGTGCCTTATTTTAGATGGGATTATTATAGAAAAAATTTAACGTTGCCATTCTTAAAGAAAGCTGTCACACATGTATGTGCATGTTGGCAGCTGTGTTTACAAGCTGCCATCCCATCACCCCTACAGTTTGGAATTACTATAATAGAAAGGAGCTCCTACCACAGAGTCAGGAATAGCCCTGCATCACAGGGATGGAAATTAAGGACTTTTTACCGACCCAACTGAAAGACTACTAGCCTGGATCACTTATCCTGTGCCACACCAACAGCTACATTTTGATGACTTGTTCGAGAAGTTTATTTCTCATGCCTCAACATTATAAAAGTACATTTAAAAGAAGTGATAAAATAATGTGCTAGTACTTTACTATAGTTTGTCATCAAGAAGTTTTGTGGTTACAGAATGAAAATAAATACCAAAATCCACAGACAGCAACATTAGTTACATATTACACAACTCAGACATCACCAATGCGGAACATTACTTGTATATATTAGCTAGCTAACGTTGATTAATTAGGTTCCTTACATTTATGTAAAGCGTTGAAAGGTAATTGTATACCCTTAAGCTAACAATATTAAATAGACGTAAAACTAAAACTATTAACTGAAAAAAAGTATTTTGGTCTATGCATTTTGGCAGTTTGCGCAGGAAAACCACACTTCCTAGCCCCCCACTTTGTTTATGAGGCATACAACCGCAGCCACCAGGTTAGCTAGTAACCCACAAAGTGTACTAGCCATGGCAACACAAATGGACAATTAGAAAATGCTTTTGTTTATAATTAGCAAAAACTTGAAATAGAATTAGCCATCAACACATTTCTATGCAATGCAGGACAGGAAAATAACAGGGGTATTTCCTTTTGGAGACAATATGTAATATGACTAATTATATCTTCAGTTGTATTAATGCACCAAACCTTTTCATAACAGCTTTCTTTCCGAATGAATGACCCTATAACCCAAACATTAAGGTAGAAAGGTTAGGTTTACACCTCCAGTGTTTTCAAAGTGCATTCAAAAGTGACAGAAAATACAGTGATACCTGGATTGGTCCGTAGAGCTCTGTTTAAAACACGTTGTGAAGGTACCACGGACCGTTTCACTGGATGTCCATATTTTTTCACCGAATCTTCCACCATATAAAAATTGGTGAAAATGGTTTTCATTTATAAGACTATTTTAGATTCAGTTACTATCTGAAGTAATTTCCTTTAAGATAACTTAAGCAGATTTATACAACTAAAAGGTAAAGTTAAATGTTCCAATGAAAATCATAAGCATGAAATCCTACAACAGTTGTTGAAAACTTTTCTTTTTAAACAAGGCAAAAACCTTGAGAGGTTAGCCTGTTCAGAACATTAGAGAAAAAGTTATTCATCTAGACCTATCAACCATTGTGCCTATCCCATAACTTGGGTATATAGTTTATTTACAAATGTAAACATTTATTATGGTAGATGGACAATTTATTTTGCATATTTTGTTAATAATATAAACTCACATACCACATGTTTTGGAGTATACTTGATATTTTAAAATTAATTGTTTCCAGGCCACAGCACCACCAACAGGCAGATGAGACACAATGTAATTTTCACTAAGGATATCTCATGTTGTAAATAAATCATAATATGCTATTGTTCTTTTTTCTTTTCCCATATTATTCCACGAATTCCAGGAATATGGAGAGAGCAGTGGTATGTAACATGCATGTTAATCTACAGGATGTCAAATTGGAATATATATACACATTTCATATTTATAAAAAATACTTGGGCGTTGACTGATTTAAACATATTACCTTTTCTCAGAATTAGAAAACTGGTAAAGCCCTTCAAAAATATATATTAAAACACCTTCAGAGTTAATTTACATATTGTTAAAGGTTTCTTGTTTTATAATTCCCAAGTACAATTATAAATGTAATTTCAAAATTAACATGAAGAAATTAAATTTTTTAAATATGTGATTTCTCCCCAAGTGTGTTTAAAAACATATATTGTACTTAAACTAAAATTTTAAGCGAACGATACACAGGCACAGCGAGAGACAACACAATAGCTTTGTATTCTGTAAATAATTAGCTACCAGCAACAGCCCTAAGAGTTTGTCAAGACAATTCCCCTTCATGTGGGGAACGAATCCCTCCCACACATAATGTGGAACACAGTTCAGCTTATCTAAGGCTTCTTTTGACTGGAATATTTTACTAACGTGTAGTGACAGACTATCAAGCATTTGTCTTCCACAGGAAGTGGTTTTGAAGGTCAATTGGTGAATTTTCAATGGTTTCACCCAAAATGAAAATATGTTAGATGTATAAATTCATGAATAAAAGATTTTACAATTACAAATGATTTTTTTAAACATTTGTTGGTAAATAAAAATAACAGTATTTACATGTATATATTAAAAACAAGTACGCCTAAATTGCATAAATTTCATTTGAAGATTAAAATCTGTCACGAACGGGAGGGGGAAAAACGGCCTATTTTAGGAATAGGATCAATGAAAAGGGGATTTTTTTTTTTTTTTGGATTACCATTTACATTTTAACTTTAAAAGAATGTTGAAAGCAAAAACCTTTGATATAATACGAGTCATTACAAATTTAAAGGAATTATTTATTACCTTAAATGGACTATACGTACTGTTCGGCCAATTTCTTCTAAAACGTCTAATTTACGACCGTCTATAGTGAACACTGATTTCAGTTAGTCTAAAATTAATGTCTAAAGCCAATGCAACTGAAATGAGCAACTAATCCAATCTAAACAGAGTTGGTCATTGTAAGTACTCGCACACCGTAAGTGCAATGGTAGTATGACTAAATCAGAGGTGTAATTAATACTTCTGTAGCGCTGCGAACAAACGTCATAAGTGTATGGAAACACTAATGGCTCAATTATTGTCTAATGCAAACCTAATGATTTAAGTTACGACCATTTTTTGTTGTTGTAGCTAAGTAACCTTCGAAAGCAAAAATACACAATACAACAAGCAAGCAAGCTAGCTAGACACTTCGATAATAGCATTTTTTCCTCCACTTGCCACCTAGATTTACTAGGCCGATGTGCTAGAAACAAAGCATCTCCGAGGTTTTACAGCCTTTTTCTGAGCAAGTACAAAGCTAATGCTAGCTGACAGCAACTGAAGAGTTTCTCGTCGAACATGTTGACATTTAGTTTATTACTTTTAATCAATTATTAAGGATAAAGTTTACTGCGCACAACAGGATTTGTTGAATGAGTTTAAATTTAAACACCAACGCTTGTAACAGGAGAAGGGTTAGCTACAGCAGACATTTAACTTGGCAAGCACGTAACGCATAATGAACGATTTAATACTGTAGTGATGCGGGAAGAAATATCCAGTCGAATTGCATTTTATAGTAGCCATCTTCAAATCGTTTTTATAATAATTGGGTTGCAAGTTTTCTTTCTCCCTTTTCTGTTAAAAAAAACATAAAATGTTAGAAAAACGGAACAAAAACGTAGTCTGACCTGGATACCATTGACATTATAGCTAGCTTCTTACCAACACTCGAAATACTGCACTTACCTTCTTAGAGAATTCCAGTAACACGTAGCCCGTGTCTCTAACTAGCACAGACAACCAGTCCATTTACAATAACATGTTCAGTGACAGCAGTTACTGACCAAAAATACCCCGACATTCACTGACTCAGTGTGCATCGATATACTAATATTTAATGCCTAAACATTTATTTGTTTTTCTGTCCATACAACCACCACCAGGCAGATGAATACGACAGAAGAATGTAAACAAATGTTAGAGGCGCATGATGCACAAGTCCAAAATGTAATTGTGTTCTACTAGTTACCCCAAAAACATAAGCATTCTAACACCGAGACACTGTCCATGACAAAACAGAATAGGGAAATTGAAATATATACACTTACCGAATGCCTGGATTGTGGAAACATCATGTCAATTTCTTGTTTAGTGTACCTTAATCTTAGCAACAAAATTGAGTATTTAAAAAAAAAAAAACGAAACTTTTCTGTTTAGTCCCTTCAAAAAAAAAAAAAAGAATTCAGGCGGTACAAGATTTCTTCCCCTAAAGATTCTGTTTATCAGCCAAGGTAAATGAAAAGTAGATTAAATCCTTTCCCCACACACAGTAGCTAGCTAGTAGTGCTTATTCTCTTATTTTCTTCAACATCTCAGACGTATTTAGCCACTCCTTTATTTGATTCACAAACGATACCGAGCAATTTAGCTTGCTCCGTGCATACGTTTTTGTACCGAGCTTGCCTTTTCTGGCAGTTGTTTTTACGGACGATGTCGTTTCCGAGAAAGCAGGCAAATGTAGTTGAATTGTATCTGGCCAGCTAGCTAGTAGGACCCGAAGAGGTTAGCCAATAAGCGAATAAAATGGAATAGTAAAAGAAAGCCTTACTGTAATAAACCCTAGCTTTCAATCTTTTCTTCTCAAAATACGTAGGTAAATATGGAACTCTAGATGTCGATAACTAGCTAGCCTCTTAGCTACAAATAACGCGGCGGTTCAATTTTGTATCTCGTTCCAAATATTTACTTGCAACTCACTAATCCTATTGTTCAGTTTTATAATGGTTAATTAGTTTTTCGCAAGAAATCAGTCTTTTAATGACGGTCGCTTCTCCAGCCGTAGGTTATTACAGTGCATACACAAGCTTTTGCTGAACACCCATTTCTTTCCGCTGCTCTACAACAAAATGTACGAGACATCTAGGAACGAGCGCCCCATGTGATGTGGGACTGAGGTGGCGTACCGAAGGCCCATTTTAGATGTCAAATGTATAAAATTACAGTTTGCGGAAGTGTTGCTGTTTAATGTGCCCCCAGTGGAAGGTGTGAGTAGTGGCGTATCCTTCGAAGGCTGTCTCTTGCTGGCTGTCATAGATTTCTAGCTGTCACTAATATTACTAGTAACTAGTATTCCTTCGGGTAACTATTACTAAAGTTCTAGTTTGAAATGAGATTCCTCAAAGACAAACGTTCAAAAACAAAACAAAAAAACAACAGTGCTGAAAGTATAATTCCGTAATGTTAACTATCCAGTGTCTGTTTTAATGTGGACGAAATTATGTCCGATTCAAGGCAAAAAAGACCCGCTGTTCAAAGGCGTGTCTCAGAAACAGCGGGGTATTACAAGAAAAACCAATAAAACTGTTTTAAAGCAGTTACTGGAAAACTGAATACTTTCTGAAATGTTGGCCTCCGTTTATCTGACAATATGTTCGTTTTTTAATTTTATCTTACCGGCTTAAATATCTTTCTGGTGTTGGAAAGCTATCAATACAATTTGCTGTCTAAATAAAAATGTTATGAAGGAAAATACATTCTACGCATGTTCAGTTAAAAGGACCAAATTACTTAATGTCTTTCAGATTAAATGCACACTTATAGAACCATTAAATTAAATGATTGTGTATTAAGTTATGAACTTAAATAGGCATCAGGAGAAGGGATTTATCTTTCCAAAATGCACAATTTTCCACAAGTGAATTGATGTACTGAACTATTTAATATCCCGATTCTGCCCCCATCTGGACAAACAGTAGATGACATGTTCAAATATTAATGTGTTAACCAAGTGTTCCAGGACTCAACTTCCTCGCAGAAGCACTTTTCATAACCTTGAAGGCACTTGAACAAGGGAGAAGGTGAAATTAAATAAATTAGCCACGGCGGCTAGATTTAAAAAAAACTTAAACACGACACACAAAATAGTGGGCTTAAGAACAAGACAGGACAGTCTCCCAAGTATAGGAACAAATTTTATTCCAATTTAAAACAGATATTTTAATTGTTTTTTTTTTTTAGGAGAAGGCTATGAAAATCATTTTCATGTTTGAATGAGGTTCAGGCAACAGTGGCTGAAATGAAACAAATACAAAAAAGAAATATGGCTAAAAATACTGTAAATCAATAACAAATATGGCCCTTTATCAGAAGGGTTTTGCATTAATACATTTTCTGACAACCCCTCAAACCCCCCCCCACCCCCCCTAAACACAAAAAAAACAAACGGCACATGCAATTAAATTGACAGTTCTTTAAAAACAGCAGTTTATCTTCTTTAATCTTAAATACAGAATAAAGTAATTTTCGCTCATGTATCTATTTTATATAACATATTTAGTGTTTTAATTGTTTTAAAAACTGGACCATAAAATACATAGGCCCACTGGATGATTTCCACAACATTGGCACTTGTAAAGAGTCTGGCTCTACAAAGAAAAGGGGATTGGCACACTTTTTATAGTACATAATTTACATTTGATATACTAAAAATAAAAAATAAAATAAAAAGATAAAGAAAAAAATACATATTATACACCACAACACATTTATATCAACCTGTTTCATTTGAAAAAAGCAAATGTATTAAGTGGTCCTAAATACAATAGTGTTCAGGTAATGAATCAGCATTTAAAAACAAAAAGATTAGCATACATTTCTCTATATCCACCACTTGTGTGTGGATCTTAAGCAAAAGCGTCAAATCCATCAATCATTTCTTACAGTACCGGCAAACATGCTTCCACAAACGGACGACAGAACTGCGATGAACCCAAAATATCTCACTGCTGAGAGGCGAGTCCAGCGCAGTGACCCAAGTGAGCGGAGGAGATACCCAGTCTCAAAACTTCCACCACCATCGGAAGAGAATAAAACAGCCTTACGATGCAGCGTAGTATTCAACCCCCAGCAGAGGAGTTCTGCACACCCAACAGAGCCAGTCCCGGTCGCTGCCTTTCCTGCCCTATCCTACCAAAAAGCTGTCCGTTTCCCATCTCTCCAGCAAACTCATTTTAATTCCCAGCACATGCTCCATCTAGCATGCTGCCATGCTGGCCATGACGTACCTTAGTCTGGAAAAACAGTTCAACAATTAAAGCCAAGATACAATATATTTCATACAAGGGCATAGAAAAGTGGAGGCCACCTACCCAGTTTACTAAACAAAACTCACCTAACTTTAGCTCCACTTCAACATTCAGTGTTGGTTTAGTGCATGTAAAACAGCTTGCTCTCGGGCAAACTTCGTTACTTATATTTCATATCTGGTGGAGCCATTTTATCTCTCATTTTCAGTAAATATAGTCTCCTTAATCGATCAGTTAGTGCCAAAAACTAAAACCCCTATCTTATTGTTCTATGCATTCCTACAATAAAAAGCAATAGTGTAAGATCACAAAATCGTATTAGGGTTTTCAGAATCCGAATGTAGTGAGACAGATGGCTTAAGTGAAGGCTATAAGTGGAGGAATGTTTTTGGGGTTTGCAAAACATTCCAGAATCTATTAAATCTACTCCGTGCTGCTGACTTACAGCCATTATGCCTTTTGAACAAACCAACACAAAGACAAGTAATTACTGTTAGAAGTTGAAGGTGTGACTGAAAACGCAAAAACAAAACACATTTTTTTTTTACAGACATTTAAAAAAATACTTCAAAAGAATTTGGCCTCTGGGTTAGTGACTTCCTACTGCTAGTAAACAATAGATAAACGTAGATTAAGTGTGTTTATCAAAGTGGACTGATCCTACTAACCGAAAACTGACCAGATGCTATACAGCTCGGAGAGGTAGAAATACCTTAAGCAATGTCATCACTGTCGCAGAGTCTACCAGGCAAACCCTATTCATCTAAGAAATGGTTTGTTTTAACCAGTTTTATCAAATAGCCTATTCATTAAGGGAATAACGGCATCCCAGATTCTGTTAGGTCCCGCTTACTCGGTCAGCTTTCAGAGCTTTGCGGCATTAAGTTAAATTAAAAGTGCATAATGAAACATTGGCAAAGCGTTGTCACATACAAGGGCACAGGTGTGGCATCGATGGGTTGGGAACACTGGAAACTAGTGGACACTGTTCGGTTTATATCCAAGTGAATTACATGGCTGCACATTCCAGCTTTGCGCAAGCAGCTTAAAAACGCTCCAACACAACCACAGGAACGAGCACACAGCGCGCGCTAGCTGTGGGTTTTAACACAGCGCTCGGACTGCGTCACAAGACCGGTTTCAAAAGCTCAACCGTGCTACTAAACCTATAATACAGCTGCCATGACAACACAGGCGCTCTCATGTATGGCTGGAAAAAATCTCCACTCAATGGCAAGTTTACTTGGCGGTGTGGCCCTGCCCAGAATCATGCATAATACATGCCAGTTTAGTTTTGTATTGGTACAATACATTGGAGCACTTTTTTAACCTGTACCACTGGAAGCATACTTCCAAGTCTGACATCAAAATCAAAAGCGCACTGGACCACAGCCATGCGAGGGAAATGACAATCCAACCGCTGGAGGTTCAGAATCCAGGCCCAGAGCAATGGGTACTTTTGGGGATGGAGTAAATCAGATCTGAGTACAGACATTGATACGGATGGTCCAAGGAAACTCCCTACAGAAAAATAAAGCCTGTCCATGGAAAATGGCTCAGTTCAAATTACCTTTAATAACAGAAAAAGTGCGATGTTCCTAACATTTCCAGCTCTTGAAAGGGCCTGCTACTGCAGTATCAACCTACTACATTCACACAAGCAGAACGTCCCTACTGACCTTTGTAGAGAGCTCTGTGGGGCAGGGGAAAAAAAAATCAAGGCCGGACGGAGGGCCTCCTCTGTCCCCCGATTTAAAGCCCTCGTTCCAAACCATGTCTTTGAGACTGTAAAGTAGGTCAAAATCCATAGATACGTCTTACGCAAAACACAGAGTTAGGCTTTCAAGTGCATGGCTCATGGCGTTTCGTAACACAATTGACTGTGACCATGTTGGTTATTTGTGGTGGTGGTTCCGCGCCGCAAGAGAGAATGGAGCAGACCATTTAGCGGTGTTATCTTACTGTAAATAACCTGGTCAGAAACGGTACCTATTCTTCCCCAAAAAAATAACAGTTCTGTTTAATGTTCTGCCAACACGATGACTTAATGACTGGAGTTTCTGAATCTTATCCACTGAGCCTCCTCGCTTTTTTTTAAATACCCTTTTCAACAGTACGTGCTTTAGTAGCCCTTGTAATGAAAATGAATGAAAAGTCACCTGAATTACATTGCAAAGACAAAAACGGGATCTACCTGCACAGCACGAGGTATGGGATCGCTAGAACAACGAAGCCAAGCGCAAGCCATGGGAATAGAACCCAATACAAAACTAAAATGCTTAGCTACAAAATGCAAGCGAGAACCAGACAGAACTTTAACCACTGATAAGTCATCTATTACCTTGTACATCTCCTAGGTCTGCATTAACACAGCACCCCTCAAAAACAACGTGGAAATACACGTCCCACCCTCAAATAAAAAGTAGTGTCTTTAAACAATGCGACAGCCACTTAAACAATAACCAAACAGAATAACATATTTGCAACAATCAAAATTTCAAAAGTAAAAAGAAAAGCCCATTTGCCCAAAAAATAAGTTTTTACAGCAGTTTAGACTCAAGTCTCCCGCTCTCTCACTGAGAGGGGAACACTTCAAAGTGAAAGAATAGCAAACAAAAGTCTAATCAACACCACCTACAAATCTGGTCCATAAATTAGATAAATAAATCTCATTTACTCTTTTTTTTTAATAAATCACTTTTCTTAAAACGTCGTGGAAAAAAAAAAGTTGAATTCTCACACCAAGGAGCTGTAATTTTACGAGGAAGTCACCCAACAACTGTAACAAGTTACCTGGTGGTTTACAACAAAAAGCTTCCATATTCAGTTACAGGGTATTTTCAATAATTAAAACAATAATTAAAGGAACAACAAAATCACAGTATCAACACTATTGTAATTCATGAGAAAACCAACATAACGATATAGTACACTTAAGGAAAAACAAGTGGAATTATTTTAATTTTTTTGCCAAAGATTGTGTACCACAGGCCTTGTAGCATGTATGTGTATATATATCTACAGATATACACAAACAATCCTCTCTTGCAGACGTGTCCCTCCCACAGGAAACAATGGTGGGCTTTTTCCATTCATACAGCCAAGACTATTAGCAGTTAGCGTCCTCCGCAAATCTATATAGAATACTACATAAAACCTCAGACCAAACACTTCCTGGTAGAGGGTTAGGGCTACTGAATCTATTAAATGTGACTTGGCAGATTTGATTAGGAATGAATCCAATGGAGAAGGAAATCAGCAGAAAGTTTGGTCAAGGCTTGACCGCCGCGTGGATTTTAAAGGACACCAAGTGCTGAACATTTGTTGATGTGGATTGACTATTCTGCTAAAGTACATTTTAGAAATAGATACATCAGCTTTAAAACCAGTCAATGTATAAAAAAAAAAAAAAAAAAGGTAGTGAGGGCAGAGGGGCAATGCAATAAACTGATGTATAAAACGTGGAATTCAAACCAGAAAATCTGCAAAAGTTTACCAAGCTTCCTGTCATTATTTGTTTCATTTAGTTTTCAGTTTTTTTGTTTCGTTTTCATGTGTTGTTAACTTTTAAATAACATTATCTGATAGAAGTAGTAGTAGTAGTAAGTAGAAGAAGCGATAATTAAAAATGTTTAAAGTAATCTCAGCAATATACACAGATCTGATTGCGTTTTTTCTCCTCTCTCCTGCTCTACTTTCTGAGTAAGTATACGTGTACTTTCAGACGCTCACACTTGGGAGTTACATTCAACAATGAAAGATGAAACCTAGCCTTAATGAGATGCGTTACACTGGATTCGCGGAAGAAATGCACCTCACTGCTTACGGAAACGGCACTGTTCCGCGATGAACACCGGTCACCTCTACATCGCCCCCTGTGGGTGTGTGTGTGTGTGTGTGAGAGAGAGAGAGAGTGTGTGTGTGTGTGGCTTTTTTTGCACTGCCGTCCACGCGTAATTCCCCACAATCTTCCAAGATTCCAGTCCACATTCCCACAAGCCCCAGGGAGGAGGTTCTTCCAGTCCCCAATCCCACAAGCCCCAAGGGAGGAGGTTCTTCCAGTTCCCATGGCAGCTCACATCTCAGCCCTTTAAATAAACAAAGCCCTCACTGCCCCCGTACAGCCGCAAGCCACCCTTCTCCAATGGGGGGAATTTACCAGCGTGCGTTTTAGCCTACTCGCCCTTCAACAAACTTGAGGCATGCATCAAATTTGTTGGGAGAGAAGCCTCTGAAGAAAGCTGCCATCAAGATGGACAGAACGGACCGCAAGGGCAGAGAGGTGGCAGGAAAAACAGGAAGAGAGCTGACGGTGGCTCTGGCAAGGTGTGTGTGTGTGTACTGTATACTCTGTGTGTGTGTGTGTACTGTATACTCTGTGTGTGTGTGTGTACTGTATACTGTATACTGTATGTGTGAGAGTGAGTGTACTGTATACTGTGTGTGTTTGTGTGTGTGTTTTGTGTGTGCGCGCGCGTGGCGGAGCATATATGCAATGTGCGCGTACAGGTTTGGTGCGCAGTGTGTCTCTGGGCTCACACCAGGTTGTACTCCTTCAGGTTGAGCTGCAGGATGGTGTCCTTGACGGCGGCGAAGACGAAGCGGATGTTCTCGGTGTCGGTGGCGCAGGTGAAGTGGGAGTAGATGATCTTGTCGCTGTCGGGGTTCAGGTCCACAAACATCTTCAGGATGAACTCCCGGGCTGCTTGGGCGTCCCGCTGCGGGCCTGTCGGGACATTTCCCAAAAACAACACACTTAATAGACAAGATCCCAATGACCATCTAAGCAGCAAGCCAAGAGAACTAGGCATGCAGAGGTTAGAGAGTTAGTTCCACAGCTTTTAAAGTACTACACGCCACATTGCAGTGAAGACTGTGGTGACATATGGCATGGCTTTCCGGAGTGTGATCTCAACAGTCTTTGAAGTGGAGATCAATGGTTGGGTCACTGCTTCCAGCAGGCGCAGTTCATTTTAATTCAGATATATATATATATATATATATTTATTAATACTTATATTAATATTAAAAACCCAGAATCCAGCAGTAGCAGTAAGAACGTGTTTTCACTTCAGTCACCATGGGGACAGAGCCGTCTCTCCTCATCACAGGACATTATTTAGTAACTGACCACCTTCTCTCAATAAAACATTGGCATTATCTTTAATATTCTTTATGGACTTTAATCCACAGTGCAATCCACCTGCAATTCTGTAATGGACTGCAATACCCATTCCCATCACATGGTGTCACAAAACGGCAATCAAATGCAGACAATTAACGTGTTTTTCTACCTCAGAACACTGGCCCGCTTTCTCAGGCTTGCATTTCCAATCCATGCAAAGCACAGAGAAGTGAAGAATCCCTGGTCTACTTTTAAACTCCTTATGATGCTACGACGGTAACAACACCCAGTCAGGAGAGGAGACAGAACACATGCTCTAAATACTAAGCCATGAAGAGCTGCTTCACGGCAGGGTCAACTGCATGAAGCGTTCAAATGCGAACAGTGTTTAATGCATTTAAATGAGATGTTAATTTAGCAATAAATCAGAAGGTTGGCCTGAAATATTCAAAGTATTTGAGAAGACCTTACATCGTAAATCGAAAATTCTCACTACACCATTACACCACATGGACGCAACTGCGTCTGAAGAAAACCTTCGCGAACGGCTTAAAAGCCCACCGTCGAACTCGGGGAAGTAGTCAACGAGGTGGGAGTACATTATCTTCTCCTCCAGAAGGTCTTTCTTGTTAAGGAACAGGATGACTGAGGAGTTCTGGAACCAGGGATATGTGATTATCGTCCTGAAGAGGGCTTTACTCTCCTCCATCCGATTCTGAGGGGAAACACAACCGCAAAAAAGGATAAGGGGGAAGAGGGGAATGACGAAGCCAAAAAACTAAGAAGCCGGGTTTCAGCAGAAGAGGACCTCAGTTTGGGAGAGTGGGAAAATGAGCAGGGTGGGGTCGCATCCCCTGCACACCGGTACAGTGTTGCATCAGTACACCCCATCTGCACGGTTTTCACAGTACATCTCTTCCAGCATGCAACACGAACTCACTCCACCGCGACACTCCGGTGTTAGCACAAACTAAAAGGATACGGGTCAATCAATCCGTTCAGGTTCGGCAGACAGTCACAAACAGGGGCGGGGGGCGGGCGCACACCTCATTGTCGGACTCCACAAGGACTTGGTCATACTCGCTCAGGGCCACCAGGAACATGATTGACGTCACATT
>JAOVYW010000038.1:3268626-3284089 GCA_025775045.1 Hiodon tergisus | reverse complement strand
TTAATCAGTTGATAATCAATTATAAAATTTTGATTCTAAAAACTAAATACAAGTTCACCAATGAATACGTATAACACTAAACTAAGAAGTTAATTAGTCTGCACAGTTTAATAGGATTTACATTAGAATGAATTTCAGGTAGAGAAAGAAACACAAGCAGTATGATACAACGAATGGTGGTCAAATTAAGTATTTTCATGTTTTAATCATGTATCTTGTTTTGAACCCTCTTTTTGGTGGTGGGTTACTAGATTAATTGAAAAAGAGTTAGGTGGATTTAATTTGTCTTTGGTAACAACATGGCTGCCCCATTGTCATGTGCGTATTGACTAATCTCAGTACAATAGTGTGAAACTGTTATTGGAGAATTTACACTGACATGGCAGATGCAGCCATGATTTGCCATTGCAGCTAACAAAATTGTGACTAGTGGTTGTTGACCATGAATGGTATTTTTTCCTTAGTGCATTCCTGTAATGACTGGATTTGGTTATTATCTCTGGAAAAAACTTTTATAAACAATCCTTAAACTGGACTATCAACAACAGTAGAATTTAGCAATTCAGATTGTTACTGCGTCTAAAAACTGCATTGAAGGAGCAAGCTTAAGACATATGTGCCAGGAGGGGAATAAAGCTTATTTAACTGGGATAACTTTAGTATCTGGCTTTTGCTCTCTCATAAAAGTTTATAGAATATGATTTTATTGACAGATTTTTGAGTTGTGCAGAGTATGTGCCTGAAATAACTACCTTTTTTTTGCCGTTGTCAGTCATTGCCTCACATTTGAATGGCAAATAGTAAAATACCTTGCACAGAAGAGTGAGCATCCTGTGCCTGAGTGCTACATATTTTCTCAATGCCTTATATACTGTAATTTGTGTGTGATCAATCGGCGGATGGTGGTTAACGTGATTTATTCGTCTTTATCAGAGCTTAGTACACAGAATGTCGGTCGCAGAAGGAATGCAGTTGACCTCATTATTCTGATTACTTTTATTTATTTTTCTTCCCTAAGTAATTAGTATTTCCTCTGCTTGGTTTTTGATTCAGCTGTCCTCTCGACCTACTCTAACTGGCCTGCAGTTTAAATTCTGTCCTGGTCCGTGTTCTATAACAATTTGTCTTAAGTCTCCTAGAGTGGGAGCACCATGTTTACAATCTGACTGAAAGTGAGCTTTCTCTGATACGACTTGAGATTCAATCAAATTTTCTACTTGGTCTAAAAAAAAAAAACGTTTGTAAAGACCAAAAAAATGTACGAGTGGTGTGCCTGTAACCCTCAATGGCTTGTTTTAATCTGATCTCAATAAAATATTTATCTCTATAAACTTCTTTCTTGCCCCTGTGTGTGAGGGTGTAGCACTGTTCCGTACTCACATACTCATTCATGTGCCGTTATAAACATTGGTACTATAAAAGACTTGAACTACACTAATAACCGTTTAATAACGGTACGTTTTTATTTTTCTAACATCAACCCCAGATTTTCAATATTTCAAACGTTTCACTTTTAACAATCAATTACAATAGTCAAAATCGTGTGTAGCCTACATAGTTGTTAAATGTATAAGGTCAAATAGAGTAGGAAACGAGGAACTTAATTAGACCAATTGTTATTATTCGTGAAAAACACATAACATTCTATGTTTCTATATCCGTATTATTATAAAATTTACTGAATAAACAGTTGCATTGATGGTTATAAAATGTATATACTGTTATGTCCTTACCTATATATTTTTTGTCTGAATGATCTCCCGTAAAACGATTTATTCACTTAGGTAACTTTTTATATAATACATCGAAGAAGTGTACGATCACTCCACTATATATTTTTTGCGATACTTAATATCTGGCAAGTTTTTGACTGGAATAAATAACTGAAATGTAATAATCCATATTGGTTGTTTTACTCATTGTATAGGTGAATAACAAAATATGACGGCTATTTTTAAAACGAGTGTCGGTCAATTCCAAAGATAAACTACGGATCGAGATGAATAAATAATAACAAAGCGATACAACCTAGACCAGGGTACAGAAAAGACCCATTTATAAAAACAAGTGGCTTTCCATGTAACAATCCACCATATTTGACGTCGCTCTTAAGCCCCTCAAAGTTGCCCTCAATTTAGCCTGACTTAAAAGCCGAGTCCACCAAATGTTTATACTGAAACTAATTTACAATGAGCGTTTATGAATTAATTATTTGTAATTATTATAATTTTGGTTTATAATCTTTAGATGAGTACTTTCAATATTAAAATGTGTGTAAATATTACATTATATTTACGCGACTAGTTCCAAAGAGGACCCAAGAGTTGTTCACATCGTTATGGGATCGAAAAAAAAGCACAGCAGGCCCAAGTCTAGGTCCAGGTCCCGTTCCTGGCACCGGGACAAAACTAGCCGAAGCAAAAGTCACTCTCCCAAAGAAAGAGTCGACCGAAGCCGTCTACGTGGAAATAAAGACAGCAAAAAACCCACGAGACGAGCACGGTCCGAGAGCAGCGGGTCTCGTAGCAGTGCAAGTTGCGGAGAAAGGCATCGACCCACAAGTCGAGAGCATCCTACAGAATCTCAGCCCCGGTATAGGTCAGGCTCAAATAGCAGCGACAGGAATTCACGGGCTAGAGGAGGACATAGAATGAGCAGCAGATCCACATCCAAAGACGCAACCAGGTAAAATGGCGCGTGTCTAATTAAAGTCGTAGGGTAATGTCACTCTCGTAAATGATTAGACCAGCCAGTTGTTTACGGAAGTGAGTGATCTGTTAAGTATACTTCGCTTATACGATTTAATTATTATTTGTATGATCTGCTAAAGGTCAGATGGCAATAACAATCTTCAATTATAAAGCGTCAACAAATACCGATCTGGTTTAAACGACAAGCTTCACTCAGTGCCTGTTAGAATGTCTTTTGTCGATTTAGATTTGTTTACCAAATTTTGTTTTCTCAGCTCTGGATCAGAAGATGGGAGAGAAAAAACAAAGAGAAGAAACAAAAAGAGACAAAAGGATAAAGAACTGGAGAAGATGAAGCGGAAGAAGAGGTCCGGGAGTGCCACATATTCACATTCAAACTCCAGTGTAGAGAGAGAGAAAGAGTGGGTGCAGAAGCGAGCTGCAGGGGGCAGTGAGAGAGAGAGGAGGGGGCAGAAAAGTATGGATCGAAGTAGTAGCGGCAGTAGGGAGAAATGGAGAGGAGAGCGTGACAGGGAGACAAGGAGGAGTGAGGAGAGGGGCAGGGACAGGAGAAGCAGAGAGAGGGAAGGAAGAAGCCGCGAGAGTAAAGGGGAGAGAAGTGGCGGGCCAGACCAAAAGAGCAGAGGCAATAAGGACAGAAGCCGAAAGCGCTCCCACTCACAGTCATCGGTGTCCTCTCAGTCCTCAGTCTCACAGGCTGGGGACAAGAGTGACTCGCCGGGGCCAGAGGACCAGCTGTCAGCTAGGGAAGAGTCTAAGAAGAAGAGGGAGATGATGAAGGCCCTCGAGACACCGGAGGAGAAGAGAGCAAGACGACTAGCAAAGAAAGAGGCCAAGGAGAGGAAGAAGAGGGAGAAGATGGGCTGGAGTGAGGAGTATATGGGCTACACTAACGCAGATAATCCCTTCGGTGATAACAACCTACTGGGAACATTCAAGTGGCAGAAGGTAAGCTGTGGGGGAAGAGTGATTGTCAATTTCAATAATTTGGAATATGTTCTAAAAGGGTAAGAGGCTGGAAAGTACAAGGAAAATAAACTTTTGGGTGTTCTAAATTATTTCATCTATCAAATGGGATTTAAATTTTATAATAGTGACCTGATTATATGACTTTTACTGCTGCCCACAGGCTCTTGAGATGAAGGGCATTGGGCACCTCGGTGAAAAAGACCTCAAGGAGAGGAACAAGCGCATCCAGGAGGAGAACCGCCGTGAGCTGCAGAAGGTGTGCTGGTCATCAGTTTCTCTCAAACCGAACGTGTGACGTGGACGTAAACAGTGATGCTGTGGTGTCCTGGTGCTGCGTGCAGGTGTCTCAGGTTGAGCAGCTTTGTCACTGCTCCGTGCACTCTGTCAGTCTACAGTGCTGTGTGTTGCTGTCTCTCAGGTTAAGCAGCTTCGCCTGGAGAGGGAGAGGGAGAAGGCCATGCGGGAAACAGAGCTGGAGATGCTACAGAGGGAGAAGGAGGCAGAGCACTTTAAGACCTGGGCCGAGCAGGAGGATAACTTTCATCTGCATCAGGCCAAACTCCGGTGAGGCACCCCCCAGTTACACCAGTGCCCGGGCTTGTGGTTCTGTCTGGATCAGTGCAGCATGTGAAATGCGTGATGGTCATTGACTGCGGCTAGAGAGAACAGCGGGCGATGTCTCAAACCGTTCCCCGGTCAGATTGTGCGGCGTAACAAGCCGCTGCCTTTGCATCCAGGTCAAAGATCCGGATCAGAGACGGTCGAGCCAAGCCCATCGACCTGCTGGCCAAGTACATCAGCGCGGAGGACGATGACCTTGCGGTGGAGATGCACGAGCCGTACACCTTCCTGACTGGCCTCACCGTCACGGACATGGACGACTTGTTGGAGGACATCAAGGTGCGTGTTCCGGGGAATTCGAGATGTGTGCGTGTGTTCCGCCCACTACCCCTCTGCAGAAATCTCAAGTGCTCCGTCTGAGCTCCTTTCACTGCCTTTGTCCCCAGGTGTACATGGAGTTAGAGCAGGGGAAGAACGTGGATTTCTGGAGGGACATGACCACCATCACGGAGGACGAGATCAGCAAGCTCCGCAAACTGGAGGCTTCCGGCAAAGGGCCAGGTACAGCAGTTTGTACACACCTACATGCATCGGCGCACCTGATTCCTGACTGGAAATCGAACAGAGGTCCATAAACCGTGGCAATGAGGGAAACTATTTGCCCCTTGAGCTAAAGACTCGCTCAAGTCTATAGCTCAGGGAACCAATCAAGCTCTTATTTTAATACTGGGGAATGTCGTCTTCTGTAGTGAACTCATCCTCAATGTTTCTGTATTAGAGCTATATTAGTGTTTTATAGCATGTTTCAGGTGGACTGAACCTGGGGATAATTATGATCTCAGTAGTGTGCCGTAGGTTGGATTATATATAGTTATAATGGTATATAAATAAAATCTAACATTTTACTGATTTGTAAGTTTCAGTGTTATATATGCTATTTATCGTCCATTTATCGTTATTTACAAACATATTTTTCTTCATTCTTTGTTCAGGGGACCGGCGTGAGGGCATCAACACATCTGTCAGTACTGATGTGCAGATTGTGTTCAAAGGCAAGACTTACAGCCAGCTGCAGGCCCTGCACCTCAACATTGAGAGCAAGATCCGCGCCGGAGGCTCTAACCTGGACATCGGTTACTGGGAGAGCCTGCTGCAGCAGGTCCGAGTCTACATGGCCCGGGCTCGGTCAGTTCAACTTTGTGTGTCTTTCTTAAGTAGGGCCTTGTTTTCTCAGACCATGACAAGCTATATGGTGACCGAGTTTAAGTCTAATTTCTGATGAAGTTTTCGGGTGCCATTTACGCCCTAAAGCTCTGCTATGGTTAAACGGTCGGCTTTCGGAAAGGGGTTGTATTACAGTGTAGTGATCTGCTCTTCTCTCCTTGTCCACCAGGCTGCGGGAGAGACACCAGGATGTTCTGAGACAAAAACTGTACAAGCTTAAGCAGGAGCAGGGTGTGGAGAGTGAGCCTCTCTTCCCCATCATCAAAGAGGAGCCGTCCGCCCAAGAGCCAGTGTGAGTCATCGCCACCGTTCTCAGTCCCAGGACTAAGTTGTTACTTCTTCCATATTTGAGGCCAAAATGATGCCAAGCATTAATGTTTGATTTTCTCGTCTGCAGGACCCGTGTGGAGGGTGAGAGTGCTGAGGCAGTGGAGCCTTCCTGCTCCTCTTCTCCTCCACGGCCCACTCAGGGAACCGAGGAGGGTGAACGGGAGGTCGCGGAGGGGGAGGGGGAAGGGGAAGGCGAGGGCAAGGCTGAGGCCGTCCTGACAGAGGAGGACCTGATCCAGCAGAGCCAGGCGGAGTATGACTCTGGCCGCTACAGCCCACGCCTCCTGCTGCCCTCGGAGCTGCCCCTGGACACGCACACCATCGAGGCGGAGGAGGACCTGCACCGCCTGCACCTGGCGCGCCGACAGCTGCAGGTCACAGGTCAGTGGGTGTCCTGCACACTCGCCACGACTCGCACTTCCCACTGCAAGCGCAACACCGCTGCACGCATTCAGATGAGCTAGTCTCTGACGGTGTGCTGTCCTTCAGTCAAATAAAAACCATTTAAAACGCTTGCTTTTGCTCCCCTCAGGTGATGCCAGTGAAAGCGCAGAGGACGCGTTCGTGCGCCGCGCGCGGGAGGGCATGGGCGGAGACGAGGCCCAGTTCAGCGTGGAGCTGCCGCTGACGGGGAAGATGTACCTCTGGGCCGACAAGTACCGCCCACGCAAGCCCCGCTTCTTCAATCGCGTGCACACCGGCTTCGAGTGGAACAAGTACAACCAGACCCACTACGACTTTGACAACCCGCCGCCCAAGATCGTGCAGGGCTACAAGTTCAACATCTTCTACCCCGACCTCATCAACAAGCGCTCCACGCCGCAGTACTTCCTGGAGCCGAGCCCCGACAACAAGGACTTTGGCGTGCTGCGCTTCCACGCCGGCCCTCCCTACGAGGACATCGCCTTCAAGATCGTCAACCGCGAGTGGGAGTACTCGCACCGCCACGGCTTCCGCTGCCAGTTCGCCAACGGCATCTTCCAGCTGTGGTTCCACTTCAAGAGGTACCGCTACAGGCGCTAGATCTGGAAGGAGACGGACACTTGAGGACGGGAGAGGGTTCCAGGGCTGTCTGCCAGGTTTTGAGTTCAAGTGCTCGACTGTCGCGGGTGTTACCAGGTTTCATGATTCAGGCCTGTGATTAGAGACCACTGCATCATCAAACCTGCCCAGTGATATTCCTCCTATCCTAGAAAAAAATGTTTAGAAATGTTTTTTTTTTTTTAAACACTTCAGTTTTTTTGTAATCTTATCTGCTGTTCTGTGGTCATGTTAGTTGGCCGTGTTGTAAATGATCTGCTTGTGACCAGTGTCTCCACAGACAGGCAATTAGGGTGGCACACCTGCTTCCTGTTTTAACAACCCATTTTTAAAATGGCAAATTAAAAGTTCTTTGACAGAATTCCTTTTTCAGCTGTAAGTTATTATGCACCAACTGTATGGGGACCAATGTAATAATGACCAGTAAATCTCAACTCTCAACTTTCAGGTTAACGCATTTTGTATTGACCTTTTATTCAGTGACTATCCTTAACGCCTTCCCATGAATAAAATAAAATTTTCTACTTCATAGTTTCATAAATGTTGCTGGTGTAATCAAGTCAGTTGACGCAAATATGTAATGGAGATAGTAGTTATGTAATTCCATTGACGATCTAAGCGGCTTTGAAACATTGACCACCATCAAGGTTAGGAGCCAAGGAGAACACACGCATTGGCACCCGTTACTGTGCAGTATGTTGCAGAGTGAGCGAGTCTAAGCGCGTGCAGACTGAGACTTTCCTCCTGTCGACTGCTGTTGTGCAGTGTTTACTCAGCAGCACATTGGGACTTGATGGAATTTTAAAAGCTCAGTGTATGTGATGGAACGTCAGCCTGCCAGAGAATTTCCAAATCTTTTCAACTTTGTCTTGTTTTCAGGGGCACCACTGTGACTAAAGGTGTTTCAAATATTTAATATACCACCAGCAATGCACCACAGGTTTACACAAATATGGAATGGAAAAACCTTTAATAATCTAAAACATGCTGCTAAGAACAAGTAGTTGTGCTTAAAAGTTTGCATACCCTGCAGAAGTTGTGAAATTTTGGGACCGATTTAGAAAATATGACTGATCTTAAAAACTTTTAAAGGATAGTGATCATATGAAGCCATTTTTTATCACATAGTTGTTTGGCTCTTTAAAAAAAATAAATCAAAAACACAGCCTGTCCGGTCTTGCCCTAGAGATTAGGCAAACAAGTCTTCCGGAATCTTTGTCTGCTACATACGAGCAGAGGAGGAGGGATAACTGTTACATACGAGCAGAGGAGGAGGGATAACTGTCTGTTACATACAAGCAGAGGAGGAGGAAAATGAGCAGAAAATCTGTTCCAAACAAACTGGTAACAGAGGAAAAAGCATTTTCTTTTACTCAAGACACTCTAAAAAAAATTAAAAATAAAATCTATTACCCATGGCCTACATTGGTTTTAAAATCACTTAAACATTTAGGAAAAAAGTATTTCTTGAAGAGGAATGTATAAAACAATCTGCTTTTCACCATGCTAAATAATTCAGTGGAAAATCCCAGATCCCATTTTTTTCCCCACAGATCCCCTTTGTTCCTGCTACATCAGCCTCAAAATACATTTCAAAATTTAAAAAACTCAGCAATGACGAGATTTTTCCATTGGTGACCGGGGTAGAGGGATTCATTGGCTCAGTATAATCTGAACAGCATCATGTAGGACATTTTTTTTAAAGAACTCCCCTGTTTCAAAAAGTAGATCTCCAGGGACAGATCATACTCTTGTGGGCCCTTTCAGATCTCAGACTCATCATTAATGTTCTTTATATTAAGAAATGGTGAAGGGTTGACATCATGTACCTGGCTGTACTCCAGACGATTGTCAGAAGTTTCACTGGAACAGTTATTGTTGGGGCGACAGGTTGCCCCCGGCATCAATAGTTTGTTTTCTGGGTCACTTGTGGTTTCAAGGGGAAACTGATTGGGTAGGGCATCTTTTTGTCCAGCGGTGGTGGCAGCGGACGAGATCCGACGGCGCCCCAGCAGAGGGAGGTGTCCCTGGAACAGATTCCACACTAACAGGGCAACGAACAGAAACGCTAGCAGAACCAGCGACACCTGTAGTGCCACAAGGATGCCTCTCATCCTCTGCGCCTCTGTAGCAGGCAGAGGCTTCTCCTCCTCGAGCACATCTGAGGAGGGAATGAGCTGATAGGCCGCCAGCGTCCTGGAGTACTCCGTGCCACCTCCCTGCTCCACGGATAGGCAGGTGTATACGCCGACGTCCGCGGCCGAGGCGCGGAGGATCAGTAGGCCTTTGCTGTGGACCTGCTTCTGGTCAGAGGGGTACAGTGGCTGGTGGGCAAAGTGCCAGCGCGTCTGTGCCAGGTTGGATCCAGGCGGGCACGGCAGCTCTATGTTGTTACCCAGGATCACCGTTAAGTTCTCTGGCTTCACACTTGCTGGAAGACAAACAGGCAGACGCCATCAGGATATTTAACTTTTACAATGTATCTGCAAAGCAATCCAAGAATTACTGTAAACGAATAAGCTCTTTTTACTATTTCGATATTTATTTTTCCCTGCACAAGACTGATTTGAAATGTCTTGAAAGATTTTCATATAGTAAACATATAATTATTTCAACCTGCTATATGGAATTTTTTATAACTGTGGTCAAAGGGAAATGTGCTGTAGAATTTAAACAGTAAAAAATAGTAATGTTATATATTAAACCTATTCTGCAAACAGTATGTTTAAATGTTTGTTTTGTCCATTGAATATGCATTTTAGTTGTCAGCTTGTTTAGATGATTACCTGAATTTGGACAAATACTGGCATTCCCATCTTTCAAACTCTGAATCAGGTTCCTGAAAAGACATCAAGAGTAACACAATATTCTGAAATTGTCCCCCAGGCCCAGTGTTATACATACTAAATAAGAGTGATCACAGATATCAGCGATGTTAAAGTGAACGCCGTACCTCCTGGAAGCTGACCGAGAGCTGGTGAGAGCAGTGCACTGACCATCAGTCAGGTTCCAGGCACAGTAGGGGTCTCTGGCCAAAACACAGTCCAGACACGTGATGCAACGACTGCAGTTGCTCAGGGGTATCTGCACAGCGCCAACAGACGAGCCAGCATACAGATGACCCTGAAGCAGGAAACATACACAAACCAAACTGCATAAAGTGATAGCTGTACTGTAAAATGAAGACTTTCCTGTTATACGGCCTTGTACTACTCACTGTGTTGTTAGCAGTGAGAAGGGGCATGGTATGACATATGCTGACAAAGAAATGGCCCCGAGTTAGACACGTGATCACATTAAGAAATGTAGTCATAAAGTACGATGCAAGGATGCGTTATCTGACTACAGTAGAAATTAAGCAATAGTTTTTTCCAAACATTTGACTGGTGGTGTATTTCTGCAGTACCGTAGTGAGGGAGAAACGTAGGATCTCAATGGGCACTTTGGCAGCAAACAGCTGGACCTCCTCAATGATGAACATCTCTCCATCGTAGTTTATAGCTTTCTGCACAAACCCGTTCTCTGTGAAGAAACAGCACACATGCATTATTTTCCTGCTCCACTGCTCACCAGGCATAACCAAGTGCTTCTGTGATGAAGTGGGCTGGGATAAAATACCTGTGCCAATAAACATAACCTGATAGCTGTGTCCATCAAGGGCCACCACGCTGTCCACGACAATGCGAGTGAACTTGGGCCCCCTCTTAACTAGCAGCGGACCCTCTCCAAGTGGCTGAATCGTCTGGTCCATGAGCGGATGGGTGCGGATGAATTGCAGAGTCTTGTCCGGAAGGTCCAGTGAGCTTTTCATACCCAGCTGCTTTGCAGCATTGTTAATGCACTGCAAGACAAATCCAACCCATGAACATGTTTAAACGGGCCTGCCAACATGTAAAGGCCACTAACAAGGCCCTATGTTTCCCGGATTCAAATTTAAAGAAAAAGTGTTTTTTGGGTACAACACTACAGCCACACACAAAAACTCATACACAAACATGGGCCAGATTTAGGTTAATTGCTTTGGTCCATCATACCCAGTGCTACAATCAAGCAGCACTGATAACAGGAATCGTGAAGACTCACAGCTCCAGGTCGGGGAGCGGGCACCTCGCCGCTGTACATGACCCACTTGGTCTGGGTATTTTCCACTGTGATTGGCGTTTTGTACTTCCCTTCAGAAAACACCTCCCCAATTGCTGACACGCTGTACGCACACACCACTGATTGGTCTGTTGCAGCCCTGTCATACATTTAGGGGAAAATGTGTGTCAGGAGAATGCTCAGTACATTACAGTCCAACAAATGTTGGAGAGCATTACCGTTTGCCTCAGTTTTCGGCACTCACCAATGGTCATCCCAGCCATATAGCGGACAGACACACAGGGGTTCTCACAGAGACCAACTCACGATTGGGGGTTGAACACAGCATAGAAGATGCTTTTTCTCCAGTCACTGTCACGCCAAAGGAAGACGTCATCGACAACGTAGGGCAGTCTGGAGTCCGAGACAGGGCAGTCCAAATGGGCCTTCAGAAAAGTAGTCCACTTTTTCTGCAATATTCGCTGACCACCCAAGTCTCCCTGTACATTTAATCACACTATTAGATATACCTGTTCAAACATTTTTTTGTGATTCCTGCACAAACATACTGACATTGATAACATATTTAGGGATAAACACCATTGTGTAACATATGCAAACAATTATCTGAACCTTAATCAACCCAATAGGGAGGACTGCACCTTGCAGACGCGGGCGACCCGTGACACCATCAGTGTCTTGTAGAAATCGTACTCAATGGCAGTCTCACTGAAGAACAGATAGATCTTATCATCGTCCCCATCTGGGCTGTTGTCACTCTCTGGAATTGTCTCCATGTAGGTGAATCTGGGTTCTGAAACCACACCCACAAAACCCACTGTGGTGGATCCATACCATTCGTACAGATGACAACATCACATAAACTAAAACTTTCTCGTTCACACTTATGAAATAGTAAGCCACTGGAAATAAACTTTCGATTAGACCCAATGCTCATCCTGAAACTACAAATCAAATGCTACTGTGGAAATGCCAAAACAAATTCATTCTAAATCAGTGATGAGAAACCTTGTATCTGACAAGTTTAGGGAGGAGGCGTTAAACACATATACATATATACACACACACTTGACAAGTAGTTCTGTGTTTGTGAGGTACAGAAAGCCAGTGTGAGACTAACCATTGAGCCAAGCACTCTCAAATTCAGTGCGAAGAGCTGAGACGGAGCTGCGCTGAAGCACCGGCTGAAACCCCAGGAAGTTCATGGAGGTGGCCGAGTACAGGTCCTCGCCTGGCGAACAGATGGACCGCCAGTCAACGCTAACCAAACACGCCAATCAACCATTCGTCAACATCAAACAAATATAAAAGAGCCATGCAGAGCTGGATTGGTTTGTGTTCCGTCCTAAAATTAGGCATCTACACATGACACCAAACGCAAAAGTGCTGCAATTTGTCTCTCACCAACTTTTACTCACCGCAATATGGCTGGACCCTGCCTCTCGATATTACTGTGGCAGAAAAAAAACGTAAGCTTACCGACCATGAGAGACGCATATCTTTGTAAAGGATCAAAGGGACATTTTCCTTTCCCATCCATCTCTTTTCCCTCCAGTGTCAGCTGTCCTTCTGCGTAAGTCTGTAGATACACACTGAGCTTCAGACAGTATGTAAATAAACATGACAAAGAATCCAGTGACCACATTACATGAGGACAAAAGCTAGAAACCCCAGGGCTTATAAATCGATTAGATTTACCCTGAAAAGCCTACAGGTGAATAAACTACGCTAGCACCAATTGGTTCTGCTCACGTGGGTCGCTCCACACTCACCATGTACACACAGGTGGGATTAAAAGCCTTGGTGCCACACACATACACCCGGCTGCCCTCCACTTTGTGCAGGGTGCGAATGTAGTTCTTGCAGTCTACCTAGCAGCACGGGAGGCAGGCATGTTAAAACACAAGTCTACAGAAAAAAGGACAAGCAACTTTAATACTAATCTCAAAAGATGACCAACGTTTTCATCACGAGGCAGCGTTGCATGTAACACGTTTGATTTTTTAAATCCAAGGGTGTCCTGATGTAATACAGGATAACTCGGTTGATTCCTTCACCATGTCTGGGTCCTCCATTAGTCATGTTGTTTCAAAGCTTTAACTTGTCATTTAACAGAAATGATTGGTTAGAAAACATCTAAGACACATCGGAACATGCCTTTACTACATACCCAACATTTCTGTCTGGTATTGCGAGACATACGACAGATAAAACAAAATAAAAATCATAGAAATTAAGGCATTGACAGTAACGTAGACACTTACTTCACGCTTTCCTTTACTTGTGCAATCATTCTGCTCAACATCTGTGACTCGCCAGTAAGTCTGCAACAAATTTTTTTAATTGAACATTGGATTTTAGAATGTTCTTTTAAATTTTGTGTATATATATATATATATATATATATATATATATACATACATACATATACACACACATATACATATATGTATGAATCTATACATCAGATACATGTTGATAAATATTAGTCATCCGTTTCAGCATTAAAGATTACCAAGTTCTTAGGACATAATATCACTTTTAGCTTATAACATATTCGTTTTTTATTGCTAATGCATCACAGCTTTTTGCTACAAATCCTGCCGACACAAATAGGGAGGGTGAGGAAGTACAACTAGTCTCCTCCAATCCTAGCCTCTCAATGGTAAGCCGACAGCAGACGTTTTTTAATGACGCAGAGAAGAGAAGCTCTGCCGATTGGCTGTGC
This sequence comes from Hiodon tergisus, assembly GCA_025775045.1. Classification (NCBI taxonomy): domain Eukaryota; kingdom Metazoa; phylum Chordata; class Actinopteri; order Hiodontiformes; family Hiodontidae; genus Hiodon; species Hiodon tergisus. The sequence continues at coordinate 3,270,424 of JAOVYW010000038.1, read as the reverse complement.
CAATTGTGCACCGCCTTTGTGCGCCACTAGGGGTCTGCCCCTTCTCCGTGTCTTGGAGAAGGGGCTGTGCACGCCACTCATAGATCACAGCTATGTTTTTCAGTACATGACTGCTGTAGTTCCCCCCCCCCCCATATGATCATTTGAGCTGCTTAATGACGGAAGCTACAGGGCATCAGGATTCACAGAGACACCAGCGAGCAGTTATACATGTTCTTACCTGTGACCTGGTGCATTTTATGGCTTTACGTTTTTGATTATTCTATTATAAATCAAACGTTTCCTAATGCTACGTAACAGCGGAAAACTTGATGGGCGACTGTAAAACATTTAGCAAAAAGCAGAATCGGTAGCAAAAGGAGTAAACCATATTTGAGTAAAAAAGGAGTGACCCAAAGTAGAGTAAAAAAGGAGTAATCCAAATTTCACTGCACGCATAAAACGTAAAAAAGTCTCCTAGGGCGCAATCTGTGGTTTAGGTGTAGTCTTACATCACTGACTGCAGGATTTCGTAACTACAAATCCAGACACATTTTAAGACAGCAGGCTACCACAGATCGTCTCTGCAGGTATACAGTCATGGTAAGTCCAACGAGGCAGTTATTAGCCTAGACTGAGTGATTTCATGACAAATTATGAAGCATGGGGCTATAGTCTAGTGAGCGCACTTGTGCATTGCCGTTTGCTAGGTAGTTTGTAGCCCAAAAAAAGAAGTCAAAACAGGTGCATTGCCTGATAAAAAAAACATCTAGTTAATGTTATAAGTAAGATTGTATTAAATCATATACTAGTAATGAGAAATGCCAGATATAAAGCCATGGATCTAGTGAAAAAGACTTCCCTTGTACTTCAGACAGTGGGGAGATTTTGGGGATAGACAATGTGGGGTTATACAAGCGCTTACTGCCGCTTTTTTGTGGGAGATGTCATTCATGTCCAAAGCAAAGACGGCTTCCCGAGCCCCAACGAGCAGAATGCCAGAGTCCTCCATCAACAACATGGACGAGTAGTTCCAGATCCCTTCCTCTCTGAACAGCTTGACATTGTCGTCTACCGGGATAGAGAGAGCACCGTTATGGATTCCTTGCAGTCATTTGTGTTGTTGTAAAATGTCTTCTTCAGATATAAACGTAATCCAAACAGAATTCAGACCATGCCATTTAAAACATACACAGGGAAGAATGTCACTAACTGTTCATACAACAACCATACAAGCCCACGTCCACAGCTTTTCATTTCTAAACTTTTAGACAGTTCTGATAGGGCGGGAGTGAGAGGAGCCTTACTGTGGTATGGTACAGTTTTGCGTGGGACACCACTAGGATGCCCGATCAGCAGTGCAGGTGTGAAACCCCAGATAAGACACAGTGCTGTGAGTGAAAACATGACTCACAACCCAGGTAATGCCCTAGCCAAAAAGGGGCTACATCAGTTTCACACATGCTTGAATCTGGTCACTTTCATTCTCCGGATCATTGGCAATGGCTGGGAGTAGTTTCCAAGGCAAGCCCTTCCAGCCTCTGATTGGTCAAGAAGTATCAAGGAAATCAAGGTGCTGTTTCTTTTTTACCTATCATCTGTTAGAAGAATAAAAGAGAAATAAGATGTAATTAAAACTCTGAGAGTGATGCTCAGAGTGCCTTTAAAACCACACTGATTTTAATGCTATCCCCACCTTAATACTAATCTTACTCAGGAGCAATCCCTATGCAGGCTTTGTTACTTAATTTTAGAGAAGTTTAAGTCTTTTTTTTTAGGTTTAAGAATTGGGGGGGGGGGGGGGGGGGGGGGGGGGGGG